>OZ020486.1:45391371-45533682 GCA_963971405.1 Psococerastis gibbosa | reverse complement strand
CCTAACCCAATGTAACCTAATCTGGCCTATCCTAATCCAATGTAACCTAATCTAACCTATCCTAATTCAATGTAACCTAACTTAACATTATATTTATTTGATATAAAAAATATTTTTGTTAAAAAAGAAATGATGAATTTAATCTAGGTAAACAGCTAACCTAACCCAATGTAACCTAATCTGGCCTATCCTAATCCAATGTAACCTACCCTAACTTGATATAAAAATTTAACCTAGCCTAATATTATAACTTAACCTGTCCTAGCCCAATGTAACTAAATCTAACATAGAAAACACGACTGCCTGGTATATTGCACACCTATTGTGAGAAACTGAGACTTAGTTGGGATTATTGAAAATTCATTTTTATAAACACGGCTGGTGGGTATATTGAACACCTATTGTGGGATTAATACATTTCTTTTAAGATGCTGAGTGCACTTATTATATCGGCGTACCTGAATTAATAGCGATGTGTCATAATCTTAATGCGAGGGGGACTGAAATGGCCACCGACCTTATGCACTCCAATATATAAAGGGTTGTCTGCATGGCAAATAAAGGGACTGTCTACTCATCAGCGACTGCTTATATGAATATGTACCTTTAACTGGTATTGTACATCAACTATTGTAAATGAATGTAAACCATTTTATGATATATAAATTTTATAATACACATATTTTAAAAGAAATCAATGTCTTTTCATACAATCACTTAAAACAAGCTTTTAAGCCTAAGACTTATCTATAATACAATAATGACCATGAGCTAAACGAATGTAAACCATTTTATGATATACAAATTTTATAATACACATATTTTAAAAGAAATCAATGTCTTTACATACAATCACTTAAAACAAACTTTTAAACCTAAGACATATCTATAATGCGATAATGACCATGAGCTAAACTATCAATTCCATTACGACACACATACCGTTTATCATCATAAGGACTAAGAGTGACTTTTTGCTGTTTAATTGTAAAAAGCTTATGATCTCTACTTTGAATACGGAACATTGGTTTACGTGAGTCTTTTGCTATGCAAGGCTTAAATAAGGTATTGTAATAGTCTTGATGGTTAATATGATGTTTAAGGGTTGAACGAACTATACCTTTGCCCACTTTCTTCTCCTTTCCCTCCTCTAAAAGGGAATACAATTTTGGGCGTAAAGCAACACATTGTAAAATGTGAGATTGAGCATTTTCATCTTTGAACGTTCCCACTTTCTTTTTATTTTCAATATTGTATAAGAGATGGTTCGGAGGATATACTGAGTTATCAAATAAATGGGGATATGGTTTTAAATCAGTGTACAAATCATCACTCTCAACCTCATAAACGAGCGAATCTGTATCTGTTAAAATCAGTGCAGCTTTATCACCATACATTTGTTTTACAAAGTTATAATGAAATTCATACATAACTACCTTGGATAGTTCGAGAACGGTTAGGCCAATAAATATTGGCTTGTTTAGCAAAATATTAGTTTTTTTTGACCGGACTGCTATTAAATCGTTTGAAAAAATCTTAAAATCTTTAAATGCAGGGGATGAGATAAGTTTACGAGCTCGTTTGGCAGTGTTAACTAACTCTAATTTTGCGTGATTTCTAACATTCTCCATTGTCTTCCCATACATACTATTAATTTTCAATTTATAAAAATCCTTCTCGAAATCATTACAAGCTAATTTCCGTTTTTCTGTGTTAAAATCGATAAAGGGTCGCATCCAAGCGCTTTGCTTAAAAGCTAAAATTTTATGTATACATTTTAATTTTAATCCCAATTCTAAACATTGCTTCAAATTTCGATAATGTATTATATAGTTGTGTTTATCGTTTAAGTTGGGAATAAGCTTTGAGATGTTGGATGTTAAAGATATATCATTTTCAGCGAGAAATTCCTTACAATAGGGGGAAATCATGTCTGATGTTACAACACAATGTTCAGCTGCTAGTGGGTATTCATTATGTAAATCATGTAATTTTTGTGGATATTCCATGTCCACCTGTAATATGAACCCATCATCGCCCTCATCAGGTGCGAGCATTACATTAAAGTTTTTGATTTCTTCCTCCTCCATCCAGCGAAACCCACTAATAGGTAAAAATTGACGCATCGCATGTCCGTATAAGTTAGTGCAATCCCAATATACTATAAATTTGGATGGCTTATTTGAGTCAAATTTTTTTAAGTATTTATTGTTGCTTTCCGCAAATCTTTTTGAAATCATACTTATACCCCCGCGAATCCCAGCCTCACAAAACAAATACATATCAGGTTCGCTCAATAGCTCAAGTTCTACTCCTGTCATTTTCAGACAGCTCTGAAGAGCTAGCCCTGGTGCTGTGTACATGTGACAAATTTCGAGGTTATCGTTTTCAAAACATAAGGCTCTAAAGGCTTCAAAAACATCGCAAAGGAGAAGGGTGTCTGTTAATACATACAAGTCTTGGTATTCTCCTAAATTCTTTATACTAAAAGCATTCCACACCTTTTGAGCATGTTCATATTTTTCTTGTGAAATCCCCTCTTGAGTTAATTGACTAAAAAATGCATCAATTGGAGGTAAGTGTTCCTCATTAAATTTTGATTCGTGCGTTATATATTCATAGGGGAAGACACCCTTCCTCAACATCAAGTCTAATTTTTCACCCACAAAACATGTTTTCATAATTTTAAATTTATTTTTATCCGCATCAACAAGATTTTTAACTAATGAATCTAAAGAGGAGGCCATAAATTGATAAGTGTCTAAAAAGCGTAACTCTCCAATACTAAAGGCTATATATTCCTCCATAGTTTTAGCTATACAAGTAATTTTCATATTTTTTAGTTTCCCAACCCCTTCCATGATAAGATGACCATCATAACGTTTTAAGTTATGCATAAAAACGGGGATATGTTTTGGAGTTCGAAAATTGCTCATATTACAAACATTATGTAATGCTTGTCTATATTTTCCCGTTATATGACAGTGGTCTATTACACGATCATTTCCTAGTGGTTTTTGACAAACATTACAAATGACAGAGTTTTTAAAATTTTCTCTATCCTTATCAGTCATAATTACTGCTTTAATATTTTTATAAATGTTTAAAATTTCATCCTTAACATTTAATAACGATTTCAAAAACACATCAACAGCATTGGCTCCCCTGTAAACTACCGGTTCTTTAAACTTATTCCCATTGATATCTACAACAACATAACAAAACCCTGATGGTATATGTGCAGATAATTTTTCAGTGTTACAAATAGTCCCTTCAACGGGACTGAGAATGCTCTCGAAATCGGCATATATTCTATATGCTACAGGGATCATATATTGTGCCTTATCAAATTTCATAGTGCTTTTCTCCTTAATTGGAAATGTGGTTTTTTGAGGATCATGTCTTGAGCAGAGTGGCTTATGTTCATGTAAGCGTTCAGCACTACTAAAGGCGTGTATGCAGCAACGACAATAAAACTTTTGTTCCTTATGTTTAGTGATTGAGAAATTAAGTTTGTTGAAATTTTTAATAAGACAATAATGTGAATTTTCGTCTTCCGTTATGTAAAGCAGATCCACCTGCTTATTATAATGGTGACTTTGTGATAAATATAATGGGTACAGTCTGTGATCATAACCAAACACATTTACTCCAATATTATTATTTTTTTCAAATTTTGAAATGACTTGCAAAGATACTGGGTAAGTTATACCACTCATATCTAACTCTTTTTCATACTTTTTATAATTATAAACCCGCTGAGCATCCCGACTTACTGGATGTAAGTATGCTAAAATTGACCATATAAAACATTTGAGATCGTCATTTTTAATATTGATTACTGCTTTAGTGTTATAGATTTTTTTGGGTAAAGGGATGTAACTACTACCACTGCATGGATTATATTCAGCAATAAAAATAACAAAACGTTTTAAAGATTTCAACACCCACCCGCTTCCCATTGCTTGAAATTTATCTATTTTTACTAAAATTTGTTCAATCATTTGTTGATATTTTATTGTGGAGTCATCAGTGAGGAAAAGTTGTTCGTTTTTAGCATGAAACCATGCTTCAGTATAGTTTTTATTATTGTCGGGTCCGCGTTCAAATTTAATGTGTAAGGCTACATACCATTTAATTGCATTAAAAAGTTTAATGTTTTCAGTTGTAATAGAATCAACCTCACCTTCCATATTATTTAAATATACAACGGGATCATGTATGGTTATGTTTTTATAATTGTATTGTTTTACTACACCATCTAGAGCTATAGATGTTTTGCATAAAAAGTTCTCCTCGTTGGATAGTGCTCCCCCGCTCATAATTGTGCAATTATTCTTATGATTAGTAAAATCTTCCCTCATAAACAATTTCTTGCAATTCAAACAATTAATAATATGTATGCTTAATATGTGGACTTTCAAACTATACTTCCGAGCAAAAGGGACCGAACAGAATTCACAAATATATTTACACTCAAGGGTTTTAACAGATACAGGATTCTCATACTTACACGAAAAGATAGATGAACATTCTTTACACAGAACTGTAAGTGGACTGGAGTTGTTGATTTTGCCCCCGCATGCCTTGCAGTCCTCTCCATTCCCAGCAGATGTCAGTTTTGGGGTGATTTGTTCAGTTTCCTTCCCGCGATTAGCTGATGTATGCCGCTGCAATATATGATGAGATAGGTCCTCTCTGCATGTGAATGTAGCTTTACATTTTTTGCACGGTATAATACTAACTCCATGTTTGTTTATAGCATGCCTTTTCAAATGACAATTTAGTGTGAAACTCACAGCACATATTCTACACACATATTCCCTCGCGTTCAGTTTCCTTTTCTTCGATTCCATGCTGTACGATTACACAAATTCACTACAATGAAGTGGTACTACGCGAATGAAGGTTCGGTTTCAACTAAGCTCCTCAACCCAAGGCGATGCCTTTTGTAGCGACGACCACCCACTAAGGATAGATGGTAAGGGTACAGGGATAGATTGTCCATCACGAAGCGGATAATATGTTGTTAAGACACCATTCATTTTCTAACGATCGATTGCAACTAATGCAAAAACAAAAATCACTTTAGCTTACAATGGACTGTCAGCGAGGGGTAGACTTATCAATGGCTTGTTTGTTTGAGCCATAAGACGGCTGTACAGAGTTATATGCACCTGGTGATTCACAACAGGTTTGAACCTGCACCCTGTTATTTGTTTACCAAATCAATACTTCCCTTCAACCTAAGTGTTGGATAGATTTACGAAAACAAAAATCACTTTAGCTTACAATGGACTGTCCGCGAGGGGTAGATTTATTAATGGCTTGTTTGTTTGAACCATTAGACGGCTGTACAGAGTTATATGCACCTGGTGATTCACAACAGGTTTGAACCTGCACACGGTTAACTATTTACCAAATCAATACTTCCCATAAACCTATGCTTCGGATAGATTTATTAAAATTAGCTAATGTACTCGTTTAATTATTTGATTTACATCATTTCATAGTCTATGATTATAATAACCCTTCACCGTTCAAGTACTCGATTATGACTGAAGCAATAGCTTGTTTCTTTCAAACATTAGTTTTTAATACTCATCATCATCTAACTGTAAGCTTAAAACTAGTTATGAAATTAATAAAACAAGAACAAAAATATATATAGAAATTATTCATATATTTACATTATTTCTGTAGTTTACAATAATAATACATCATGAAATATTCATTCTATGATCTGTAGGTTGACACTATTTTTTCCCCGATGGCTTGAAACGATAAGATACATCTCAGCTCCTGGAGTAACTTCACTTTGTTGAAAGGCTGGCAGATATTGTTGAGGCACAAAACATTCCACGACTTCTTTTTCCAATCCTCGCAGTATGACTTTTACAGCTGGTCCATATTCTGTTTTTTCGATTTGCACTATTTTCAATATTAGGTATTTAACTCCAATCACTAGTTTTCGCATTGGTATGGTAGGCCCGGCTACTTGGTTGATGGCATTAACTTTATTGAATAGAGATGTCATGTTGTAAGATTATACAATTTTACTTATAAAGTGGTATTACTTGAGTCTTGAATGAAGGTTTGGCTTCAACTAAGCTCCTCAACCCAAGGCGATGCCTTTTGTAACGACACATTTGGAACATTCTAGATGTACGCTGTACGGGGAGGGGGGGGGGGTGCGTCATAGACCACCCACCTGGTACAGAGATAGATAGACAACGGGATAAGCACGGCGGGGTACAAAGACCACCCACGAAGAAGAAAGAAGAAGAAATGTTTTAATTCAATTAACACCATAAAAAAAAAAAAAAAAAAAAAAAAAAAAAAAAAAAAAAAAAAAAAACTCTGTATCTCACAAATTAGTAATTATAAAAATAAAAACAATCATAGTGCCATAGAAAGACCACCCACGGGTCTCGACGGGGGGGGGGATAAGCGCCAGAACCTCAGACCACCCACGAGGGGTAGCATGACGGGGGGTGGGGTAGATGGGGTAGCTCGACGGGGGGTGGGGTAAGCGCCAGAAACTCAGACCACCCACGAGGGGTAGCATGACGGGGGGTGGGGTAGATGGGGTAGCTCGACGGGGGGTGGGGTAAGCGCCAGAAACTCAGACCACCCACGAGGGGTAGCATGACGGGGGGTGGGGTAGATGGGGTAGCTCGACGGGGGGTGGGGTAAGCGCCAGAAACCCCCTTTCTACTCTACTAAACAAAAAAGTCAATATTTATTTATTTATTTATTTGGAAATGTCAATATGGGACAAGTCCGTGGCCAGGACCCCCCCCCCCCCCTCCCCAAATTATAAATATTGACTTTTGACTGATATACGGCATTCCACATCAATAAACCTTTTCAAGAAAACCTAATCGAAATACCTAATTGACAAATAAGTAAATAATAATATGAATAAAATTGCACTTACTTCCACAACGTATACATTTTTAATAATAACAGCCGTTTCGGTGTAATACCATCTTCAGACTGTTTTGGACTGAACTAATTAAGTGCAATTTTATTTTTAATTATTATTTACTTATTTGGTCATGTATCACTTCCACGAAGTCACTGAAGAAACTCTCTCATGGATACCCAATTCAGGCATCGAACAATAGCCTACCTAGCGAGTGAGTGAGTGTCGTGAAACTCTAAATGTGAGTGAGTGAGTGAGCGAGCGAATGAGCTGGGATGGCTATGTGAATGAGTGTGAATGTGCGTGAATGAGATTGTTAGTTACATTTTATTACCGCAATATTTTAAGCAGTTAATTGTAAGAGAGGGCCTTTGGCCCTAATATTCTCTGCAAACATTGTTTTTTTTTCCTCATTAAAGACCATTATTATTATTATTATTATCATCATTATTTTGTTTTATTACTAACCCAACCTAGTGGAGTTAGGTCCGTAAAGCCATCTCTTACACTCAACTTGGAAGGCTCGGGACTGCTTGCTCTACATGCGCTTCGAACCAATAACCTTTCGGGTGAAAGTGGAAGTCTTTACCACTACTCAACGCTATTTTGTGCGCTCACTGGGCAGATGCGATTTTGTGATCTGTACCTCTGGCTAATAAATTGCCCGCCTCAAATTATTTTCTGGCTGCTATTTTGACGAGAAAATCGCAGAAATCTAGAGAGCGTAGGCCTAAGTGGACCTGTTTCCGATTCGTTTTAGACTACCTACGATATTTACTTTCCCTCTCTTTTTCTCAACTTTGTTTACATACGTCGTTTTCTTCGAAATGTATAAGAGCTTCAACTTGACATTAGCAATGGGGAAATCTGGGACGTATTGGGAATTTTGGAAGATAATTTTACCAACTTGTGAAATGTGGGACAGCTGCTGCCATTATGGCATTGTCCCACTCAATGTGGGATGGCTGCATTACTTATACCCCGCGCCTTATTCTCATGGAAGTTTGGCGGCACGACAGCAGCCTTTCCACACATACCTGTTCTGTGCGTCCTCGGTTGAGGCGATCTTTCTACTCAGTGTTACTTTCAGCGTCCTGGTGGTCTCCTTCCTTGTATCTCTCGGTTCATTACTCTTTTGACTAGGTGGTTTTGGTCTGTGCGTAGTTCGTGTCCCCATCAGTACAGCCTCTTTTCTCTCAGTTTCTCTTGTACATCATGGGTTCACATCTCATGCCTTATTTCTTGGTTTCTACGTCGTTATTACACCGCAGGATCTTCTTTGCATTCGCATTTCTCGTGCGTGAATCATATTTTCCTCACAATTTCGGGCCCAGCACTCAGACCCAGACAGAATGCATGGGCGAACAACTTGCTCATATAGGTAGATGCGTCCTTTCTGCTTTTTGGCATTTTCCGGTCAGTCAGTATCCCGCAAATGCATATTTCGAAACGGTTGGTCACAACTCTTGATACTAGATAGAATCGGATTTTGAGAGGAAAATTGAAAACCACTATGCAATATGCAATGAAATTCCCCCCCCCCCCCCAAAAAAAAATATTCCTTGCTACGGCCTTGGTTGGTCGCCTTTTATTCTCATACTTTGATTTGTTTTTAGTACCTGGGAATTTTCACTGGATCATGTCACTTCATCGCATTCCTTATACAACTAGTCGGATTTAAAGAATTCGCGTATAGTCCGCGAAGAAGAAAAGTGAGAAATGCTGTGTTCAAGAAACCCAGTGTAAAGCAAGCTGCTCCAAGTGATGAAAAGGGGAATTGAGAAGCACTCAACATTTATGTTAAAAATAAAACGAAGGATAACTCTGTGAAAAAATGGTCACCAATTAAGTACAAAACAGAAAGAAAATAATTTGATATTTTTTATGACGTTTTATTGAAATAATTTAAGTAACTGATTGTAATACTATAAATGGGTTTCTTTCGTTCAATACAAAGCCCTTTTCTTTTCTTGGCCTGTAAAATTTGTGTATAGTATTAAATAAAATATTCTTTTAATATGGGTAAGAATGGGGCTAATGCAGTAATGGTAATGTACGGTAACTAGTACTTATAGTATTTATGTAAAGTATAGTATCAATGCCCTAATTCCCTAATAAACTCTAAAATTTGAGAATTTTCAGGAGAGACAAAAGACTTATTTAAACAAACTTACGCAAGAAAGAAAATAATCCCAGTAGTTTTCCATTCATGGTATAATTTGTGCAGAACCTTACCGTACTTGTTTTACTCCGGTTTTGTTAGGTCATTTAAAACTACATTAAAAACTTATCAGAATGTCATCATTATCTCAATTTCGCCCAAAAGTGCACCTTTCCGGTTTTTCCCCTAAAAACTGCCTTCTTCCCTTATTGGTCCTGTCAATTCTGTAAATGGCGTACTTACGAGCAAATAGTTTCACCATCTCTATTTCCAGACAAACCACCATTGAAATAACTGGTGAGCATTCATGTATTCTTGTAAAAGCACTCTCAGGGCTAAAAGAACAGGACGCATGGCTCCAACACTACTGGACGGACTTCAAGAGGCGGCTGACATCACTCCTAGGCTTCCAGTTCAAGGCGTTTCCATTGGCGCTTGCGCTAAGTCCGCTGACTAGTTCCAAAACTGAAAAACCCTCAAATTTGACCCGGGCAGAGCTGGATGTGTTTTTAACAAGTTACGACATAAAGAGACTGGAAATGTATTCTAATAATTTGGTGGACTACCACTTAATTATGGACTTGGTGCCTTATGTTTTAAGCAAGATTATATTGATATATCAGGTTTTTCCCCTAAAAACGAAAATTGTGAAAACATTTTCTTTGTTTTATTACTAGAGTTAATGCTATTTCCGCGGCAAATCAAACACCTTGGAGTTAGGTTATTTTCCATTTCAACGATAGAGGTTTTCAGTTTTTCCCCCGGGATTTAACTTTCAAGACTTTTGCCTGTCTGTACAGGATTTTATCACCGAATCTTTCGATTAATTTTGGAGTTAAGCGGTTTGCTAAGGTGCCCATTCCATTGACCGGCTAGGGCTATTTCCAAAACGGTGACGTGGTAGCAGACACTCAAGACTTAGGTGGCGTTTCCACCGACCTCGCATTGCAGAATTGACGGGAATGTTTATTTTCCTCTATGCCATAGTTAAAATTGATCAATGATCATACAATAAAATCACAAACAAACAAACTAAAATTAAAACATGGCTTCATGGGATATGTTAATTACAAACATTTTAATAGATTTCTATAAAAAGAAAAACAAACATTTCCGTCAATGTCACTTGCAATCTGCAATGCGAGGTCGCTAAGTCTTGAGTGTCTGCTACCACGTCACCGTTTTGGAAATAGCCCTAGCCGGTCAATGGAATGGGCTCCTTATTAGGGTACCTTCTTCTTCTTCTTCTTCTTCTGGCTCAACAGCCCTTGATGAGCTTTGGCGTGCTCGACTACACTCCTTCTACCTTATCTTTCCAGCGTTTTTGGAGGAAGTCCCAGTCGTTTCCTGTCATGCTTGCTTTGTACAAACAAAGAAAATCCAAATTTTTTGGGTAATGTCTCACCTACATGATGGCGCTAAAAATTCCCAATGAGCTTTCAGTTTCCGGTATGAAAGCGATACTTATTTTCTTGTTCTTGTTCTTCTTCTTCTTCTCGTCAAATGTTTCCTTTTTAGGAAAATCAGGTTAACATCATCATTGAGGACACAGTGGAAGGAACCAATACAAGGGGACAGCCGAAGATGGAATTTATGCATCAACTAATAACATAACCTTTATTTGGCTCAGAATTCCGGTTAGCTCCATAAATGAATGAAAGAGTTAAGAGGATATGCTACATAAAAAATTGGCCCCGAAAAATTAAATACTTTTAAGTTATTAAAAATTTGGCTCATTTAATAGTTATTGAAGACTACTTCTGTAGTATTTAATATAGTAGTAGTAGTAGTAGTTCTGATTATAGTGGATTCCGCACCACTTGGGAAACACAGTGACGTCACACGAAGTTCGGAGGTGACCAGGACAAGTTCTACCATGTTTCCCTACCGGCACTCTGCACACGATCAAGTTATCTGCAGCTTTGAACCTGCTCCGATCAGGGACGGACCCAGTCCATTTTTTTAGGGGGGGGGGGGTAGTTGTGGGTCAAAATAGGAAAAACATATGTAGGATCGAATAAATTTGAGCGTAATATATTAATTTACAATATAGATTTTACTCATTGTTAAAAATAATAACTTTGTATAGTTTTACGTAATAACAATGAGTGACAGCAAGTTTTACAAAGTTACTAAGGAGACTATTATGTTTACAATAGATTTTTTGGGGGGGGGCAGCTACCCCCCCCCCCCCCCCGCCCGCCCCCCTACCCCCTCTGTATCCGTCCTTGGCTCTGATCCGCTGTATTCAACTTGGTAGAAATAATAATGTAGTATATTTTAATAAGTCAAAGCAGCAACCATCTTGTGTAATGACCACCAAGCCTACTCAAACAGTGTTGCCAACATGAACATGCAACTACTACAAAGTACCACCATTACTACTTCGTGCATCATATAATCGGGTATCATTAATTTTGAGTTTCGTAGTTTTTCCAAAAATCCCAGATTACGCGAAATTGGTTTTTATGAAAGAAGTAAGGTACGAAAAATTTAATATTATCTAGTATATGATGCATGCTGTAGTCTTCTACAACTTACATCAGCCAAATCTTTAGTAACTTGCTTTGTTAATTAATTAAAAAATAAAAAGTCGATAAAAACAACAAATTTTTTGGGTACGAATTTTCTACGTAGCACGTAGTCACTTTATAACTAGTTCCACAAAGAAAAGCTGCACTGCACTGGCAGTCAGCTGATAAGAGTCCAGCAGCAGTCTACTTCTGCTTACCGATTACATTTTCTATCAGAATAACCATGCAAAAAATAATATAGAGATCCTTTAGTTGCGTGGGTTTTGGTACTTAGGTGCCCATTCCACCGACCGGCTAGGGCTATTTACAAAAACGGTGACGTGGTAGCAGACATTCAAGACTTAGGTGGCGTTTCCATCGACCTTGCATTGCAGAATGCAAATGACATTGACGGAAATTTGAATTTTTCTTTTTATAGAAATCTATTAAAATGTTTGTACTGAACATATCCCATGACGCCATTTTTAATTTTAGTTTGTTTGTTTGTGATTTTACTGTATGATCATTGATCAATTTTAACTATGGCATAGAGGAAAATAAACATTTCCGTCAATTCTGCAATGCGAGGTCGGTGGAAACCCCGCCTAAGTCTTGAATGTCTGCTACCACGTCACCGTTTTTGCTGTAAATAGCCTTAGCCGGTCGGTGGAATGAGCGGCTTAGATTATTCCAGTACGATTTCCTTACCCTGTGCTGTGCGTCCCCAACAACAGGGAAGCCGAGGGCCCTCCGAACGTCTCCAGTTTCCACCAAACGGACCACAGTCGTAAGGAAAAGAAAGAAAGAAAGAATGAAAGAAGGAAAAAAAATTGTCTTTATTTTCCATATGGGTGAATTTTGTGCCTTTCGGCCCACTCTTACAATTTACCCATTAAGGGTGAGTCTATTAAGCCTAACGTGCTCTTATACAACATACTGTCTAACTTAATAAAGTCAGCCATGAACTTACCAGAATTCAAGAAAAGTTTAAAAGGTTTCCTTATTCAAAAGATATTTTACAACATCCAAGAGTTTTTTGAAGAGGCTTAGTATAGTATAATAACTCAAATGTTTTAATAATGGCTATTGCATATTTCTATGTTGATACTTGTATAATGTTAACATTTCTTTATTTCTTTATTATTCTGTATTATTAAGTTAACATTTTTATGGCTATTGTATTGAAAATCGGTTTAATATAGATCTTATCTTATAATCTAGGTGTCCAGTATGTGCTTTTAGTGCCCCATCTCTGCCATACAGAACTCTATAACTAAACTATTTATTTATTTTTTCATCTCCATGACAATGAGTACTTTCCCATCTTCTTTCAGCACCATTGAGTAGCCCTTGTATTTTACAAGATCAAGCATTTCTTGAAAACGCTGACGGGCTTTATCTTTGCGGATGTATAAGTGCGTATGCTCATTGAGCTTTAGCTCAGAAATTCGGTGGGCTGCCTCGTGGTGCCACACAATTGATTCATTTTGTTCAATCATGAAAGAAAGAATTTCCAAAAAAATACATGCCCCCATTACGCCACCAAGAATCTGAAAAAGAACCGGTACGAATTACGAGTGGCCAAGTTCAGGCAGTTTTTGAGGGGTGACATAGCTCGTGTCCGTGTACTGTACTTGTGCGCATGCACACGACGAAACTTGTTGCGACTAAACGAGCTGGTCGCCTTTTTAACCGCCCCATGCCAGCTGGATAAAGTAAGCAGTTAAGGCAAGGTGGTAGCTTCCTTGTACTTGAGCGAGTCTCTACAAGCCATGCGATCGGAGACGTGTCGTAACTCAACAAGGGTACTAACCTACAGAGGCGACTGAAGAGGTCAATCGGATACATTCATTAAATTGTTTGTATGCGATTAACCTTTTATAAATCTAAACAAAAAAAATGATGTAGCCAAATTTGTTTTTCTTCTGGGGTCCGGTTGTCATGCAGCATCAATATACAACAGTTTGCCCACTTACGAGTGCACAGAGCAGTGGCGTAAGGATAGGTTTTCGAAGGGGGCGATGTTTCATTTGGCGCCTCACCCATTTTCTTAAAAATGTAGATAAAGAGGGAAGCCGTTCTCATGGACGTACGCAGCTTCTAATTAGGGGGCATGATCCTAATTTCCCTTGCCCAGGCACGTGAGGGTTTGGGTAGCCCAAGGGGATGATTTTTTTTTTTTTTTTTTAAATAGGCCTGAAATCGTGGAGTTTTACACATTTTCATGTACGTCTTATAACTTATTGCAATAACATATAGATTTTGTAGCTGAAGAATAGTACTGCAAGAAAGGAGGTCTCCCCCGGGGAAATTATTTTTAAAAAGAATATGCCAGAATTAGTGGAATTTACGCCCTTTGAAAGCAGTTATGTTTATATGTTACAGGTGAAGAATGTTACAGCTAACAAGAGGGGCCCGGGGGAATTTCTAATAATAAATATCTGAAAAATTTATTGTTTTGTTAAATTTGTGGGGGGGGGGGGGTCCAGACCCTTGGGACCCCCCTTGGCTACCCAGCGACGCCGAAGTTGGATGGGCATCCCCTATATACGCCATTGATTTATTGGTACTTACAGACATTTCGGGGCTCATGACCGGTGAGATCATCCAGATTCGAGAAACTTCAAATATGTAGGACACACCGAAAAATGCAGCTATGAATGCTATGAAAAAAGTTGTAGCCTCGCGGCTTTTCTTCTCTTCCTCATGGCTATGTGGCAGCCTCTTGACAAATGGGCTAAAGATCCTACTCAGCTGCGGCAGATTCACGCAGGAACGTACAGCATAGCGAAGAAATTGCCAAAAGCTCGCAAAAATCACGAGAAATGTTAACCACAACATTAACGCCACGTCCGGATAGGGAATAGCGTGTTCGATATTGACATTTGCAGGGTTTGAACGGTATCGAACATAATTGGCGATATTCAGTAGAATTCCAAAGATCTGAAATAAAATTATTATATTATATTGGTTATAATTACGATGTACGATCGATAAAGATACGAGGGTTGCCCGTAAAATAAAGTCTCCTATTTTTTTTTTTCACAGTCAATTATATTTATTTACAAAACAAGTTACACAATCTGAAACCTTAATTCTTTATTTATTTTTCAACATAGTCACCGTTTCGTTCGATGCACTTTTGAAGTTTCCACAAGAGATTTATTTACGATGTAAGATTTATAATTATGAGTTTCACAAAATTATTTAAATTGTGTAATTTTTATTTCAAAATCTTTGAGCCTGCGATGAGATTTACTCAGGTAACAACTGCTTCTGCCCATGGTCGTAGCCAGAGGGGGGTCCAGTGGGTATAGACCCCTCCCGAAATATTTGCAGGGTATACTAGATAGAATTAAGTTATATATATTATATATCTTGAGGTTACCTCACCTCCGGTGACGTAAGATGGACCCGAAACAAAAATATAATATATATACGGTATGCTATATGTGCATAGGCTACTTACCACAGTAATAATGTATAAAATGCTCTTTGGAGTCTGGACCTTTCGCCAATCGAAACATTGAAACAATTGAGCATTCAATATCAATTTCATCAAATTCTTCATATTTGCCATCATTTTTAAACTTTTTAATTTAAATAAAATTCCACAATGGATCTGCCCTTGAAAACAGAATTTAAGCTACTGCGTAATTTGTAGAAAATGGTGGGCACTCGGAAAGATCGTTAAAACAGGGCAAAATTATTTTCTACGTGGGAGTTACAAACAAAAAGTAGGCCCACAATTTTACCAAAGGAGACAAATTATTTATTTAATAGACCAACCAAATACTGTAGAATTTATTTTTCTGAAACTAGAAAAAATTAAAAGGGCTACTACTTGTTTGTATACAACACCCGCCTTATTTAAATTAAGCTGCACTAGCGCTCTGCGTGCTGAGTAAGCTAACTTCGGTGTCCCGATCAGAGGGCAGCTTCCATATCGATTTTGTCTCAGTATTAGCTGACCTTGTTCTAAATAGTGGCAACAAGTTGATTTTTGAATTGTCTGAGGACGGAGGGAAAGTCTTGAGATTTTATTGAGTTTATTGATCTTTGGTAAGTAGGCCATTAGGGATGATATCAGTTTAAGGGAGATGGGAGCTGAAACTGAGGCTTTGCAAAGAAGGGGGGGGGGGAGAGATATAAGGCCGGGGCCTAAACGATGTTTTCCGCTAGGGCAGTACGCCTTAGAGCCTTTGTGGAGCCACAAAACATAATATAAACTTATTGTTCTGTGTTTATAGGACCGTCGACAGCAGAGGCGTAAAGTTTTAGAACGATGGTGGAGGCAAAACTAAGTAGGCCTTATGACGTCATCAGGCTTTCCGTAAGGATATTTTTCATGCATAGGTTTCACCAAGCACGGAATCACAGATTCCCAAAAAATTAAAGCTTCTATAGTTTTGAATTTCGAATGATGTTGGGCCCCAAGGGCGTAGCCAAGATTTTGGGGGCTGTGGCGACTGTGCGATTCTGTCTAGTGTAAATTGTTATCTTGAGAACTCAATTGTATCTAGTGTATTCTTTAAAGGTTATGGTGTTACTCGTATATGATATGATAGCGTAGGCACATCAATTCTTCACTTCACTTCAATTCATTGGCGGATTTAGCTTTGGTGCAATGCCCCCCCCCCCCCGCAAAAGGAGCTGGCGGGGGCAAGATGGACCGTGCCCCAGTCTATTTTACGCCCCTGGTCGACAGCCTTATGGTCCGGGGCAAGGATTCCCGGGCCGCAGGCCAAATTTAAAATGATTTGGGTGGCAAGCTGCGTGCTTGTACTTGTGCTAATCTCTACACAACTTGCAGTTGGAGACGTGTCGTAACTCGACAGAAGTACGTATTAGGTTACTTAGTGAGGCGATTGAAGAGGCTAATTGGATACATCTATTGAATTGTTTGTACGCGATTATTCTTTTTGGGAAAAAAAGATAAAATAAATTGGAAAGCAAAAATGTGACTCCCGAGCTCTACCGAATACTTAATAAATGAATGGTAACCAGGATAACCTACCTACCAATCTACATGCTTACAGTAATTGGCATAAGATATATAGATGCACCTAGGTATACTTCTTACCCAATATTGTACTTTCAAGGGGCTGATCCAGGGTGTCAGATAGCAAATGTGGAAACAAGGTCTATGAAAAGTAGTTCCTCTCCCCCGAAGATGTTAATAAAACACAGGCTGTAGTATCATTAGCAATAGTAACCTATTGTATAAGGAAAACTTTGTAATGGTCGAAACGTTCAATTTTGGGATTTCAGTGGATTCACATGTTTTGAGGAACCAAAGAAAGTGGTTTTGATGAAATGTCTGTCTCTCTGTTTGGAATCCGTTGGTCTGTCCACCCGAGACTGCTTTCTTGATGTGGGATGATGTCGGATTTGTGTGAGCCAGTTGTTCAGCTGCCCCACTAGGGTGGTCTCAGCTTTAAATAAGTCATTATTTATTTATTTACGTGTACCGCAACGACGCAAAAGTATTGAGCCACACTCAGCTGCTCCCTTTTTCTTACTTTTTCAGGCATGATGTGTGATGAAGATCATGTGCTGGTTACATACGTATGTTGTCAAACACTAAGGAAAAAGGTTGTAGAACTGAAGGCTGTTCAATTTTGGAGTATTCTCAAGATACTCAATATTGTGAGTAAATCAATTTGAGGACGATGTTTTTAGGATGTTTTTTTTTAATTTGACGGCCAACATGCATGTTAACTATATAATTACAAAGGCTTTCACGGCCGGAGTTACGTGACGAAGCAGTAGTATCCGGGATGATAGACCGTGGTCGTTCTAAAAGCGCACTTCCTAACGTTTCTTCAACATCTGCGGTCAACATCTTCAGCGTAACTGCGTAGTCTTCTAAGATTGTATCTCGGAGGCTCATCAGCAACTGTTTGGGCAGGGGGATGGGCACTGATATTTATACCAGGCTGCGGGGTGGAGGTGGAGTCATACTCACACCTGATTGGCTCCCTACTACCTCAACCGGATTTCCGCATGATGACGTCACTTTCATTGTTGTAGTCTTGTTTAAGGCTGGATACCATATTCTGTTGACCTTTAGTTCTTCTTCTTTTCTGTTGAAGTTCTGCGGGTGCCTGTAGATTTCTATAGCCTCATGTGTAACCGGGGGTAGTATGAAGAAGTTGTAGATAGTACTGTAGCATCCTGAAAAAACGTATTGTATGACCTGTTTTTGTTAGAATATGCTCGGCAATTGCAGACTTTTCCGACTGTAGAAGACGGCAGTTACGTTTATGTTCATTAATCCTGGTCTTTAAGCTACGTTTTGTAGTACCTATATAAACTTCCCTACACAAACACGGGTAGTAGGGAGCCAATCAGGTGCGAGGATGACTCCGCCTCCACCCCCCCCCCACCCCGCAGCTTGGTATAAATATCAGTACCCATCCCCCTGCCCAAACCGTTGCTGCTGTGCCTCCGAGACAGGATCATAGAAGTCTACGCAGTTCCACTGAAGATGTCGACCGCAGATGTTTACAAAACGTTTGAACGTACGCTTTCATCACGGCCTATCATCCCGGATTCTACTGCTTCGTCATACATTTTAACTGTTGGTCAATTATTTGTGTAATATAATTCATTTGAATTTCCTATTGGTATAGGTTAATGGCAATGGTGTAATATTATTTAACAAAGGGTTAGTTGGACTTACATTGCCTAACATTATTCAGCTATACATGTGGATAGTAGTCTTCTTCTGGAGTTTCAATCTATCGGTTGGTTTGCAGCGAGTGGTTAATTCATCTTCTCCACTCTTGTCTATCTTGTGCGGTTCTTTATAGTGCATGGTAGGTGTCCCATCCTAGGTTCTTATGGATGTCATCCAGGTACTCCTTCATTGCTGCATTGGTGCATTGTGTTCTTGAGGAGTCCTTTTATGTCTAAGAATATGCCCCACATCCATTTCGCTTTTCTTATTGATATGGCAGCAATAATAATTATATATTCTTTTTTCTTCTATTCTAAAGATCACGGATTTTAAAATTATTTATAAATTAAAAGTTTCCATAGTTGAGTCTATTATAGTAAAAATCGCTCTGGCCATGTGTAGGGAAATTCCGCAGACCCTGATTTTCCTCTACACTACCTACGCTATGTATGTAATAATAAATAAAAATACTTCATAATTTTCCCGACCACAACAACAAAACACAAAACACTCTTGTGTTCCAAACAATGACGGCTATGAGTAGTAGTAGTGTTCGTCGGGTTAATAACGACTTAGGCCTCATATTTGGGCCCATAGAGCGACCCCGACTTGACTGTCCTACGCCAGCCCATAGGACAGTGGATTGATTATAGTGGATTCCGAACCGCTTGGGAAACACAGTGAAGTCACACGATTAGTTCGGAGGTGACCAGGACAAGTCCTACCATGTTTCCCTACCGGCACTGTGCACACGACCAAGTTATCAGCAGCTTTGAACCTGCTCTGGCCCACTGGATTCAACTTGGTATGGCCGCCGGCATAACGGCTATAAACTTTTACTTATGCAATTATTATTACTTTGACTGGAAATCTTGAAATCGTTGATCAGTCGTAAAAAAAAGTTGATAACCAATATCGTAGATGATAACACGGGCTTTCAGTCAAATTTTAATTCATTCCTCTGCGACCAATATTAATTAAGATATCAATTATATAAGGTTGCAATCGGCCGCCATCTTGTAACTTAATAGTGGATCAAGCAACGAACTCGATCAAGACATTTGTGTGATCAATGTTTGTGCCAAGTTTCATCAAAATCAGATAATATTTACGGAAGTTAGTGTGTTTCCTATATATATAATATACAGTATATATATACATACATATATACATATAACATTTTGATCGGAGGGGGGTTTTAGGCTCAGGGGGTTATGAAATGAAAAGTTGTGATGAAATTTTCTGAAAGTCGAACATTGGTCCCCATCTCAATAGGTAGATGAATCTCCCTAATAATATTAATTATTAAGTTTGCCTATTATATTAAACGCTTTCAAAACATTTCTATTTCAGTTCCTGGGAATATTTTATGCAGTGAACTCGTTATGCGGGTATCAAAATTGGGAGAGCGTGATAAATCACCCTCCAAACGTCTTTAAGGCAACAAATCAATCAATCTGCCATACAATTGAGCGAATTGCGAGAGGAATAAAACCTGAACACCAAATATATACCAGCAACGAAATTAATATCCTTTTTAGCACTCTTATCATTGTCTACAACGCTGCAGTTTTTGGGACGTTTACTGTTAAACCTGAATTTAAAGAAAAGTTGATGAAGAGCAACTATCTTAAGGCAGACGCAGCTGTTTATTTGTTATTTGCCACATTTTACTACGCCAACTGTCTACCAGTATTTCTGTGCTACCTTCCTTACGCGTCTCGAATTCCTGAGCTGGCTAATTGGAATATGTTATGCTTAATTGTACCAGTGGTAAGTCATTTACTTTATCATATCAAGTTCAAACACGCAGGCTTGGCGTTATGTTGTTACAAAGTTGAACCCATGCCCAAGTAACACATAAGCAAACGTGATTGTGTTATTTATGAATTCAGAGTTTCTTGAAACTCTAGAGGTGGTTAGATGAATAAGAATAAGAATAAGAATAAGAATAAGAATAAGAATAAGAATAAGAATAAGAATAAGAATAAGAATAAGAATAAGAATAAGAATAAGAATAAGAATAAGAATAAGAATAAGAATAAGAATAAGAATAAGAATAAGAATAAGAATTAGAATAAGAATAGATATATCGGGATATATTGGGGTCCCCCCGGAGGGAAAATTTCAAAATTTAAATTAGTTGGGTTTTACGGAATTTCAACACCGGTAAAGTATAGATTACTTTTAAGCTTACAAAGGAATGCTTAAATCCTTATTTATATTGCTGGAAACTGGGGGGGGGGGTCATTTTATATTTGTACGCTAATTTTTCATGGACCATGTTCTTTTTCGCATTTTATAAGCAGAAGATTTCCCAAGCGTGAATCTTTTAATGTCGTTCTTAGACAGCATTTTACAATTTTTAACTGGGTAAACGCTCTTTCATTTCGGATGGTGACCATAGACAATAGATGCTGACTGCAGAAGATTTTCCATGTCTTTGTGGTCTGCCTACAAAGCCCTTGTTTATTTTTACAGTTTACGTAGCTGTACGAGTTGAATACTTGTGTCAATTAAAATTTGAATTTCTCACGCCTTTTTCTAAGTTTGACAAACCGAGTTGGCAAGTTTGTTATATAGTATAAGAACATTAGTACAATCTTATTTTAAGCCAACGTTCTTTAGTTTTTTTCTTTGTATGGAACTCAGTTTTTGCCAACTGAGCAAAGGCTCCCCCTCCCCCCTTATAGCTACTCCCCTGACTACAGCAGCTGAAATATTAAAACCTTATTTATTTGTTGTTATTCTTATATATATCAACATCTATAATTATTTTTATTTTTCAGATGAATGGAAATTTAGCTGGGGCATTCTCGTTGGTCACGTTTCTTCTTTACATCTTTGAACGCAAAGAATCGTTTAAGGAAAAATTTGACTATTCATTACACGAGCGATCGCCATATTTTTCAGACTTCAAACCGGGAAACAATTGAAAACGGCATTCTATCAATTAATTGTTTTTATTTATTTATTTTTTAATGAAAAAACCATTTCATCTGGTGCACATTTTTATGAAAAATGCAATTTTTTATAGAATGAATTTATAGTATGCGCCTAACGACTAAATCCAATGTCTTAAGTTGTGAGAAACCAAACGTACCTAGTTACTAAAAAGGATTCTTGGTAACAAAACGAGAAATCAAAAATAAACTATAGTTCACATTTTTATTTTGAATACGTTTTCTTAACTTTTCTTAACGATGGATAATTTTTTTAAATTAATTAAAATTTTAACAAAAACATGCCTGGCCGGGACGCATGGGACAAGGTTTGTAAACCGGGACGTATGGTAAGCCTACTGCCTACTGGGTAGAAAACTGAGTACAGTGTACATACCAGTGTACGATGAATAGCGAAGTCATCATTCCCGAACATACTGTGCTCGCTTATTAGAGTTCTTAATATGAGAGATGAGGCATTTGAGCCAATTTGAATTCCTGGGGCCTGCCTGCCCTGTGGTTTCATTGACTTGACTCTAGCCTCGCCATGTGGCTACGTCACTAATGTTACAAATGCAATGGCGGAGAATAGTTTGGTTCTTTTTATTGGACGCGTAAACTATACAGGGTAAAATTTTATGTAATATACTAGAAAATAATAGAATAGAATTGAATAGAATAGAATAGAATAGAAAAGAATAGAATAGAACAGAATAGAATAGAATAGAACAGAATAGAATAGAATAGAATAGAATAGAATAGAATAGAATAGAATAGAATAGAATAGAATAGAATAGAATAGAATAGAATAGAATAGAATAGAATAGAATAGAATAGAATAGAATAGAATAGAATAGAATAGAATAGAATAGAATAGAATAGAATAGAATAGAATAGAATAGAATAGAATAGAAAATAATAGAATAGAATAAAATAGAAAATAAAATAATAGAATAGAATAGATTAGAATAAAATAGAATAGAACAGAATATATGTTTTTATTGTCACATACACCTATATTCGCCTTTGCGCGTATTAATATAACAAAAGTTACGGTCCCAACTTATTTAAAAAAAAAACACACACAATTGCATTCTGTACTTGAAGGATTAAAAATTAACATAACTAATATTATTCCAGATCACCCCGGCCCTCTCTGTTGTGTCTCTGTTATTATGAGGAATTTTGAAATTCTGAAAGGTTCAGTTGTGATTGGCATAAACGTCTTAGTTAGGGTTGAGCCTTTTCACTGGATATTCTTAATGCGGAATTACGACTTGAAAAGGACTTTCATTCTATGGACAACATGACATACCTTTAATTTGGAAAATGCCAAGATACCTACCCATTTTGCAACCACTAAAACCACCATTTCCGACAGAGGTGGCGGACGTACTATTTGACTGGGGGGGGGGGGCTGAGTAGTAATAATAGTTGACCACGTACTTAGATAGCTTTGAAGTATACTAGACAAATGGCTAATGTGCATTGAAATGTTATTATAGGTAAAAGAAATTGCCCCCCTTCTTTCAGACCTTTCAAAAATAATTTTTATGAAAAATCTTCATAATAACCGAGATAAAGGGAGTAGTCAGGAACACAATGCATACTATGAATCAATGCTTATAATATGTGTATTAAGAAATATGGATTTCAATAGTTGAATGAAAATGATGACGATCTAATTTCAAACTCTACAGTACTAGGAGAAGACCATGATTGGTTCTCACAAATTTGTACTTTTCGTGACATCGTGTGACTTATTGCAGAATATACGTGTTGTTTAATACTGTGTCAAAAACTAGTTTTTTTTAGCAGCCAATCCCTAGACTCTCTGAATACGATATACACGTACAAACAGTTCTGGCAAAGTGTATATGAGTGAGCCGAGATATGTAGGCACAGTGGCAAGGCCTTAGAGACCGGGGGGGGGGGGGAATTCCCTTTTAAATGTCTATTTACTCGAAAGTTTTCCAATGAAGGAGACCCCCGGACCCCCTGCACCTCTCTGGCTGTTTAAGTACAATTGCACAAGGTTTTAGTGATGTTAGTGATTTTCTGTGATTTGTCTATTCTAGTATTTCGGAAGGTAGTAGGTGCTTGTTTGTTATACTATATAATACTCATCACTTACTACCCGACCACGATAGGATGACATTTGGAACACTTTTTTTATTCGAAAACTTGCATAAGCGGAACACTGCGCGAGTTTATTCGATTTTCAAAAGTGTTCCAAATGTCATTCCATAGTCATCGGGTAGTTAAATACATAAATATTATTTCTGTCAAATTATGCAAACAAGTATTCCACAAGTAATCGACAAGGAAGAATAAAGTAAAATCGTCAAAATATCGTCAAAATCAGGTAGTTCTGTCGTCTGTCTGCCGTTAGGCGCCCATTCCATTGACCGGCTAGGGCTGTTTCCAAAAACAGTGACGTGGTAGCAGACATTCAAGATTTAGGCGGGGTTTCCATCGATCTCGCATTGCAGATTGCAAATGACATTGATGGAAATGTTTGTTTTTCTTTTTATAGAAATCTATTAAAATGTTTGTAATTAACATATCCCATGAAGCCATTTTTTAATTTTAGTTTGTTTTTTTGTGATTTTACTGTATGATCATTGATCAATTTTAACTATGGCATAGAGGAAAATAAACATTTCGGTCAATTCTGCAATGCGAGGTCGGTGGAAACGCCACCTAAGTCTTGAATGTCTGCTACCACGTCACCGTTTTTGGAAATAGCCCTAGCCGGTCAATGGAATGGGCACCTAATTTATGTGGTTCATTACCGTTAGTTATCTCATCAAGCATATAAGTAGTAGACTACAAGCCCATGGAGAAAATTTACCTGTGAAATGAACCATCGTAAATAACGCTTAGAGGGCTGTTACTATATCATAAAATAACTCTGAACGCTATGCCGTAATTTCTGAGGATATACATCAACTGTTCTTGTGGGTGCTTGTGGTCCAACGGTTAATACGACGCTCCGGTTAGGTGTAGATCGTGGGTTCGAATCCCACCAAGCCCAGTTTTTCTATATCCTCTAATTTCGGTTATCTCTTGGAGGATTGTTGAAGCTATACGGACAAAAATTAAATATCCTGTACTAAATCAACCAGTATTCTATGTTTCATAGTCTGAATCCAAAGGAAAAGTTTTCCTAGCTCTTGCCAAATTTATTTCCCACGTTCACTTTCTAGAACATTTATTTTTACAAATTTTCTCCCCAATTTGACCGGAGTTGATTACCTTTTTTTGACAACTTAAACCTTTGCAAATGCTTGAACCCCTTTTTTTTATAAAAGGGGTAGTTTTTCTTCATCGAGCATTATGTCAAGATTTATTCACATCTTACTGGTAAAGCGTTATTTAAGTTGAGCCTCTAGAAATGGTTTAGCATTTGTTGGGATTGAAGATATCGAGAGGTTGGCAGATTGGCGTCGTTTCTTTGAGTTTAAAGTTAATATAGCTATAAAATGGGTAAATTTAAAGCATTTGTCTATGTTCCCATTTTGATTTTTATCAGGGCACGGGTAATATTGATCGTGAAGCCATAAATGAGATGGACGTAAATTGAAAGAAATTTCCCTATTTCTCTTTTGCCAACGGCCTTACCATGTTGATTCCATTAGAGCAGAGCATGTTTCAAACTGCGGCAACTTGGTAGTGTGCACAGCGTTGGCAGGGGAACCTGGTGGGACATGATAACTCGCTCAGGCAGTATAAGTCGAGTCCTGGTCACCTCCGATTTAATCGTGTGACTTTACCATGTTCCCCAAGTGGTTCGGAATCCACTATAATCAGGAGGTCCACCCTGTTAGTCAACTCCCCTTTCCCCGAGGTGAAAGAGTCTGCCCTTAGGGTGCCTCAAGTTAACAAACAGACTCACTCCCCCCGCCAGGCTGACAGGGTTGCTTAAAGCAGAAATGTTGAAAGCAGACGTTAGACACACCAACACCACACCTATTTCTCTGAATTTGGACAGAAGGAAAACAAAGAAAATGGTCTTTATTTACAATATAGGTAAATTTTGGGCCTTTCCTACAACTAACCCATAATAAATCTTCTTCTGCTTTTAATGTATTTTCTATCGAAGATTGACGAACATCTCGGTGATTTGTACCTTGGAAACTGCTGCTCTGAAAAAGAAAGTCGTGCTCTTGCCAAACCACTGCCTCAGGAGCCCTCTGTCCTTCTATCTTCCCTTGGATTAGTACATGCAGAAAGCGATACCTCATCACATGGCCGAAAGCACTTAGAAAAGAAGGGGTCCAAGTGACAGAAAAAGTGCCGAAAAAAAATCTGTAGATTATTATAATAAAATAAGAGCTAAAGTAATGGTGCCTAGAGGAAAACATAGGGTCAATAACCCTCACAAATGGATTTCAATCACTTAGAGTCATCACACAAAAAAACTGTTCACTTAAGACTTTGCAGTGAAGTTCCTACGGAACACAAAAATGTCACTTAGACCCCTTGTTTTCTGAGTGCCTCGATTGCATAGTCTAAAATGGGCAAACTAACATACAAAATACAACACAGTAATAATGGCAGGATATGGCTATGCATGGGGTCATGAATTATTCATAATTTCTTCAAGAAATATTTTTTAATTAAAAACATAAACTTTACTTGGGAAAGTAACCGGTTTGTTTTTCATTTACTCTATTTAACACCTAAAACCTACCTGAAGCTAGAAAACATCGATAAGAAGGTTCCACAGAATAACTATTTATTAATCATTTTTCTTGAAAATTGAGCGAAATCGAAATGTTGCCAGTCACACTACGTTCACTTTACTTCTTATACGAGTGAATATAAAAACTGTCAGTTCGGGTGTCTCTTAAGTGGATTAACTTGCATGAACTAGCACGTTTCATCGTCTTAAATTTGTCATAGAGAAAATTAAAGTAGCCGACAATTAATCAACTTCTATAAGAATAAGATAGATCTCTTTGTCAGAAACACTGAGTAAAACAATTACTTGTAGGTTACTCAAAATGTCATAAGAAAATTATATTTGACAAATTTAGGGGAACTGGGTGAATTTTAACTTACATTTTATTTTTATTTTTAAAATTGGTTTTAAGGGCGACTGCAAGGGTTTGCTTATACGCCCACGAGTTAATTGGTGTTTCGATTGGATATATTAATGAGTTACACTGTCCTTGTAAGATCTTTAGTTCCTCTTTATATGATGTGCAAAGCCGTTTTAGTTCCACTGAATGGAACAAGTCATCAATATTCTTCGTCACCTTCCCCCCCCCCCCCAGCAAGGGCAATTGCCATTACGCTTTCGGAATCTATTGTGTTGTTACTGGTGTTACTGGAATATTCTACCGTGTTTATGCTTTTAACTTTGTCCTTCTTGACATTTTGAGGTGCGCTTTGACCCGAACATTTTTTACTTCTATAATTGTTGTACTGACAATGTTGTTCTCAATTGCATAACAATGATTCACTCAGGACAGCTAGGTCTAAAGGTAATACACGTGTGTATCAGTGCATCTCAGACCCGCTGTTATCAATTGTGCGTCATCATTAGCCAATCAGAACGCTAGTTACAGGTCTTAGACTACTTCAGGTAGACTTCCTGAAGTGATAAAAGACTTCTAACGGCGGCGACTTAGGGAGGTATTCCAGGGCATCTCCCAAGCAGAGAGAGAGAGACAAAGAGGGGGAGGGAGGGGGGGAGGGAGGGGGGGAGGGAGGGGGGGAGGGAGGGGGAGGGAGGGAGGGGGAGGGAGGGGGGAGGGGGAGAGAGAATGGAGAGAGAGCAGCCATAAGATGCGATTAGGGTAAGTATGTTGATATTATACAGTATGTTTGGAATTCCATCAGCCCGGAAGTACGAAGCTCTCATTTCCAACATAATTCACCCCTTCACCCCCCCCCTCCCCTCACCACTATATGATGCTCCAACACCCAAAAATAAATAACAATCTCAAAAGTATATTAATAGTTTTTGAAACAAATTTAAATTGCCAGTTTTAACGAGAAAGGGGCCGAAGGGCTCCAAAATGGCCCCTGCTGAGGGTTTCAAAAGGAGTAGCCACATTGAAATTCTTCAAACTCGGTTTTCAGTTCTTGTGAAGTTTTGCCGCCATTTCTCTGCCAAAGGTTTCAATAAAGGGAAGCCCCCCATACCCAGTTCTTCTTTCAAAGGGCTGCTTATTTGAGATGTTATTATTGTTCTGGGAGGAGAGCGGTTGATTTAGCTCTGGGATTCATATATACCACCCAACCCTAATTGTTGATAATAGGGGCATAATACTGCAATGAAAGAGTGGCCGAGGCATAGACGGAGAGTGGGGGTAGCTGCCCCCCCAAAAATTTAGAAAATCTATAGTAAGTTAATTTATTACGCTGTAATTAAACCGATTCCACATACGTTTGCTCTATTTTAACCCACAACTACCCCCCCCCCCAAGTGGGCTGGATCCATCGCTGGCTTGAGGCTATTGGAGAAGAGAGACAGCTACTACCCCCAGGGTAAGGTTCAATGGGCCACACTATAAGTAGGCCTACGTAGGGACGTAATGATATTTTGATCTTGGATCCAGTGGCGCAGGCGCCGAGGAGGGGGGGGGGGGGGATTTAGCAAAATAGCAAATTTTTCAGAAAATTCCAAAATTCCAAAAATTTCGAACCCTTTCAAGTTTCAAACTATTTCCTCAGATGCTTCCATCCTATTTCATAGATGGCAGCACCTGCCGGCCCACGCTTGACTTTGTCTTTAGATAGTGTAAATGCATCTCTGTTCCGCATTCTTGACATTACACGTCTTGTTGTTCTTCTTCTGTCAGGACATGTTGAATAGTGGTACAGACACCACAGACTTTCACCCGAAAGGTTGTTGGTTCGAGTCCCACACTTACTACATTTTCTGGCCATGCTTCGGAGGGCATGTAAAGCAGGCAGTCCCGGGTCTTCCTGGTTGAGTGTATAAGAGAGGGCTTCATAGCTCTAACTCCGCTAGGTTGGCTTAGTAATAAAACAAAAAAATAAACATTTCTTTCTTCTGCTGGGTGCCCTCTGTCATTCTATCTTCCCTTGGATTATTACTAGTTAAAGACAATATTTTCCGTCCTTACCACATTGTCGAAGTATGAGAGTAGTATCCGTTTCTTAACCTTCAGTGGCAACTCGGCTTCTGTATCCACACGCCTCAGGACCTCAGCATTAGTGATACGATCTCACCAGGACATGTGCACTATTGCACTAACAAAAACTGAATGTAAACCATTGATTACCGCCCAAAAAATGACAAGTTTGTCTGTTGGCGACGTCATGTTATTCACACACTGCTGAGTTAATTTATTACTGCTGACATTTTGACAAATTTACCCATCTCCCTTCCACATTTTCTGATTTTTTTTTTTTAAATTTTTGCCTGCAAATTACATCCTATTCCTGTTCCGTACGTTCATTTCTGAAGGCATGATTAGGGTTGCATCCCTAACTAAACCGAAGGATTTGTTTTTATGAATTTCTGAAGCCACCTTTCCCCCATAGAGGGATACAGGGGGATAGGGAGTTAGCTATCCCTTCTCTAATTTTGTAAATCTATTATAAGTTATTTATTAAGCTCCTATCCAATCAATACTACATACGTTTTTCAATTTTGACCCCCAACTACCCCCCCCCCCCCCCCAAATGGGCTGGATCCGTCCTTGCTTCCACGTCTTATCTGTCTCCGTCTTCTCACTCATCAGAGCTCAGAACCAGATTTGTTATCGTTAGGAAGCTTCGTATTCTGACACACAGTACATACAATAGAAAGGGTAAAACTCTGTTTCGATTTCTCTTAGGGAATAGAACTCCAGTTTTTCTACGGTAGAAAAATAATGCCATACGGAAATGTATTTCAAAACAATCCCCCACTTTCCCCAACTACTTTGGTAGGGTAAACTGAGCTTGGGAAATTGAAAACGCCAAACGGCCACATTTGTTGTTGTTTTGCATTTGAATTTTGGTTTTTATTTTTATTTAATTTAAAAAAATGAGCTTTGCGACTGAAATTAATAAAAAAACAGCCAAAGGAAACAAATGGCAAGAGGTGGACTACAGCAGATGTTCATAAGTTAAGCGAAGGCAAAGAAACATTGGATGTGGGATTAAGTTAGATCGGGTAAAGTCGAAAAATTAGAGATATACGTTTCCATGACAATTATTTTTCTAACGTAGAAAAAATGAGTTCCATTCCTACTTTCCGTTAGGGAAATCGAAACAGAGTGAATACCTCTACAGAAGACCTTGGAAGAGAAAATATGATCAGTTAGCTCTCACGCTGTTGTAAAAAAAATTTGACGGATAAATTTCCCGGCACTTGCAGCCAAGAATTGCCCCCTCTACTGCCGGGAGCGGGCAGAGGTGATTAGGAGGTTCAGGACCGGGGAAGACTGCGGCCTGGATGTGCTCCAGGACTTGGACAGAGAGGTATTGACGCAGATGGTCCGCTTCCTGGAGGGTATCGGTCAGAAGTGGTAGGACGTTGGGCAAGCTGTTTTAGAGGGTCCCTGGGCAACCTCGTTGTCCAGTGCGCTCCCGATAGCAATTTTGAACCCGTCTTTTGCCAAATGAAAATGGCTGTACATACCCTTAAGCCAAAAAAGGGAAAATAACGTAATTATAACTAGGTTCTATTTATAAGCTAAATTTATGAAAACATTTCACTTATGACCCTCAATTCCAAGGAAAAATAAACAAAATCCCTCAGTAAACATGGAAATAACCACCCGGATATCAACCTAGCTGTATAATAGCGGTGGTGGCCATATTTGAAACAATTTCGCTGAATAAATTCAGCATTGCCCTGGAAATTCAAATGTACGCCACACACAGTGGATTATTAACATCACAATTAAACCAGTTTTAAATGCTTTGCAGTTAAAATAAACAAAAGTGTGTCTTTTGTTCTAAATACTTCCTCCATAAGTCTGTTACTGTATATAGAGGGGGGCAGGGGTTAGGGGAGGGTTAAAAGAGGGGGGGGGGCGTATTGTTACGCATCTTCGTTCACGTTCTCCTGTTTTCCATAGCTTCATTTTACTGCTTTATTTTCCTAACTGGAAACTTTATTGTAAGAAAATATTAATCGGAATAAAATAGGACTTTATGGTCAAGCACGTATTCAGCATTTTTGCTTGGGGGGGGGGGACAAAAAACGCTTTCTCCCGTGAATAAAAGATGAACAAAGTATACGTTAACAATTAATGACTATAAATAAATGGGTGATCATACCGTGTTAGAAAACAATTTTCGCGCTACTCTTTTAAGCCATTCGGTCCAGCACGTCGTCAGGAGAGTGAGGAGAGCGAAGCTGACGATTTCGGGGGGGGGGGGAGGACATGTCCCCTCCCCCCCTTGGGTACGTGTTTGTCTTATGTCCATGGTACTGAAGCAATCCAGTTGGTTAAGAAGGTTGAGGTACGAGACTCGAGATAAAAGGAAAGGTTCACCCAACCCTAATACACGTACCTTATCTGCATGGTTAGGGGAAACACAGCTGCTGGGCATGTTGCAGGCCACAGCCTACAAAATGGAGCTTCTGGTCGAGTGAGGGGATCGTCTTTCAGTCCTCACGCCAAGACCCTGTTCTCAATCTTCTTCTTCTGAGGTCACAAGACTGTCCGGACGTAGACTGTCCAGACATAGACTCTCCGGACATAGACTGTCCGGATATAGACTGTCCAGAAACTCTTGCTAATTTCCAGCGACACGTACCAACTTCCATGTTCCAGTATCCACTACAAACTACAGGTGCAATTCCACACTGCGTAGACTGTCTCGTCTCTATACAATACATTATCTCAGTTGAACCTAACAATAGACATCAATAGAAATAGCTTATCCTGTGTAATAGTTGACCGTATTCTTACTATTTATTTATTTAATTTGTTAACTATATATGTATGCACTGTATGTGTGCTGACCTATTTGTATAGCAATTTTAATTAATTCCTCAATGCTTATCTGTTTTAAAGTGTTTTTTTTATATTTCTTAATATTTACTAAGACAATAGACTATTAACGTATTAATATATTACATATCTAAGGGGCAATGTTCTTATCCTGTATTAATATAATACAATATATACTTGTATATATATATACACCCTTTATATACAATATATATTATATACATCACACAATCAGTTTAAAAATAAATTAAAATCATATATTTTCGATAACACCTAAACCCTGTTATCTGGTCTCGTAGCAGTACAAACAATGAACCCCCCCCCCTTTCCCCCCTCCTATACCCCTCCTTTATTACCTTCCCCTCTTTTTATTCCATATACGATAATTTAAGTTATATATTACTATGTATACCGTTATTAAGTTATGGTTAACATAAAAAAAATACTTTATAGTCTTATTGTTCGCCAATTGTATTCCAATAAAGTCGTTATTCATTCATTCATTCATTGATCATAATAATAATCTCAACGATCTGTAGGCAGCAATTCCCATTATCAGCTAATCTACAGTTTTTGGTCAATAGAGAAAAATTTAGTTGAGTGCAACTGGAACCTTTTGCTTGTAGTACATACCCTCATTTTATTTTGTAGTATTAGGAATTCGGAATTAAGATTAGCTACATTAGTTAGGTTATATATTGGCCACCCCTGGATAACCCGAAAATAGGTTGGTATACATATATTTTTTAATTTAATACTTAATTTATATAGATTTGGTTTCGTCAATTCGTGTAGAACTATTTCACATATAGCAATACATAGCAATTAGAGGATTTTCTTAGTTTTGGTGTTGGGGGTGAAACTGATAGCCCTTCTAAATTTAATATCAAACTCATCGAAGACGTAATCAAATATATTTTCACTTATAACTAATAACAATAAAAATTAAAAACCATTTTTAATATGGTGTCTGAAATAGTTCTTCGCCAATTGGCGGGACAAAATTTTAGAAACTTTTAAAATATTTGATAAATTAAAATAGGCCTACATAAACCAACCTATTTTGGAGTGATCCATGGATGGCCCATGTTTCAGTTTTCTCAAAAACAAAACCATATGAGCATAACAAAAGTTGTTATTTATATTAAAATATAGGTATAAGATACAATACATACTTGGCACTTAGACAGCAAGTAAAATAACCAATAGGGTTATCTACGCACATTATTATCATTATTATGGCAACATAGCTCATGAAAGTTAAAAATTAACACAATTGAATTTAAAAATTAAACGAAAAGATAAGCCTACATAAATTCAGTTTAAAATATTGCATGAATTATCAAGAATAGTGGAGACCACAATACAATCTACGGTGAGAATATTAAGAATTGGAACACGTCCTCCCTCTTACGGACTTTCCCTGAACTACACTTCTATTTGCGAGGAATAATATTGCTAAATGGGGCGGGGAAGAATTGCATAGTTGAACATATCCTTTTCAATATTTCGTTGCACAGCGTATGGATATACTGTATGTAGGTACCTAAGTTATTACCGAAGGCCTAATGGGAAAATTATTAAAAAAACTTACGAATTGAAATAATGAAGTCGTGCATAACTGAAAAAATGTAGATTACCCCGTGGAAGGGACAATGCGTCGTTAAATTAAGCAAGTTAGTTATTAATTTAACTAATATCAAGTTATTTAATAAATGAGACATCGCTTCTAAATAAAATTGCTAAAATGTGATAAAAAATATAAATAAAATATGATTAAAATTAACCAGGTTTAAAGTATGTATACCGCATAGCCTAAGTGCCTGAGAAACATTGAAAAATTTGACATCTTCAAGCGTGCATGATTATGGTTGAAACTGCATGAAGAAATTAATTGGGATACCATTCAGTGCTAGGTATAAATGCAGTAGTAGACAGTAGGCGTTATGTACAACAGCTAGGTCTGTAAATAAAAAAAATAAAAATAAATATTCAGAGGCAATTGAACACCCCCACTGTCCGTCATTTTCAATAAAATAAATGAGGTGTCAAAAGTATAAAAAATGTTCTGCTACGTTTTGATATATAGTATGAGGTCAGACCAATTGGCCACCGTTGTGGAACTTCTGCCACTTGATCATTGTCATACAATCTTATTTGCTCTAGGCTAGATTTCAACTATGTTCTTAATACATTCTAAGGATTTGTGGCATTGCACGCCTTATTACATGCATGCTCCGCCACTGCTGCAATGGCAGTACGACCAAATGTTTCTGTGAAATTTAATTTTTTTACACTCATAGGGCTTTCCCCCTTGTTTCTCAAGACAAAATGGGGGAAAAACTTTATGAGGGTAAATCTAATATTTAATTAAATATCAATCATGTTATTGTTGCCGAAAATTTCAGGGCAAACAGAAGATATTTCTCTGAGCATCTTGATGGCATATTTTTCTAACAAGCATTGAATTAGATTTCTACAAACAAGGATTGGTGTGGTAGTCCTGTAGACCAAATTGTACCACCAAGTTGGATCGTGAATTTACAGCTTATCATAGGTAGCGCCAGCAGTGGCGGATCTAGTTTTTCATTTGAAGAAGGCTATGACCAAAATTGGCTCCCTTTGCTAAAATTGGAAGCCAATTTTTCATGCATAATTTTTTGTTAGATAATATTTATTTGTACTAAAATGTCTCCACATTTTGGCGCCCTTCAGGGCGTTTTAAGGGGTCATGACACTTTACTCCCTCCATTGAACCGTCACTGGGTCCCAGGTCTTCATAGCCTAGTTGAGTAATAAATAAATTAATAGTGACTTTTGTTCTATTACGAAGCCAACCTAGCGGAGTCAAACCTAAAAAGCCCTCTCTTACACTCAAGTAGGAAGGTCCGGGGTGACGGCTGTAAATGCCCTCCGAAGCATGGCCCGAACCAACAACCTTTCGTGTGGAAGTCGGAGTTCTAATTACTACTCAACATGCCCTGAATTTAACAGCAAAGGCTTTCACGGCCGGAGTCGAATGAGGAACCAGTAGAATCCGGGCTTATGGGCCCATAAGCCCGGATTCTACTGGTTCCTCATGCCCTGAATTGTAGTTATAGCAGAGCTTAAGAGAGGATTCTATAGATGTAACTCCGCTGGATTAAACCATTATTTATTTATTATAGTATTATTAAGGCTGAGTGTTCAAAATGTTTTATAAACAAGAAATTTTGCTGATTTTATGACGAAACTGATTTATTGCTCGTTCCACAGATACAAAGATAACAAAGTGAACTGATAAGAAACGTATACAAAATACAAGTTATCGCAGGAAGTTTATATTTTCTGAACTGAAAAATTATTACCTTAGATTTTGTAGAACAGTTGTAAATCTGTAGGGGAAATAGACAGCTTTCACATGAAAACTAGTATTTTTTAAGATTTTTTTCATCTGTTCCCTTTTATATCTTTGTGGCTGTGGAACGAGCAATTAATTAATATCGCCCAAAAATTACGATAATTTCTTGTTTACAAAACATTTTGAACACACAGGCTTAAGCACTGGGCAATGAGTCTTCTCCTCTATTCTCCGAATGCACCAAAAAATGGCAGATTGGTAAATACGTATTTAGGGGAAGTATTCTCTTAAAGTATGTCAAAATATATTTACAATTTATTTATTCATTTATTTACTTACAATTTATGATTCTCGCTTTCCTCCTTTTTTGTAGTTACATGGTAATATTGATACGAGGAGAGTTACGGTTTGGAATATCCAAAATCAAAGGCTTCCTTAAGTAGTCAGCAGTGTTTCGGAAATTTTGGTAAGAGTCAGTTCTAGGAGCCAGAGTGAAACGTTGTACTGCAACAGTACATAAATTATATACATATTAATACCCTAATTAGCAAACTGCTCAACTCCAATAAAATCGAAAATGAGTTGTTGGTATCCTCGTGTTTGCGAAAAAAATCCACTACCGCCTGGAGAAACTCTTAAATCCCGAAAACGAAACATGAAAGCCTCTATCGTTGAAATAGAAAAGAAGGAACATATAAACATAAACATCGGGGTAATCACTATATCGCCGTGGCATACCACTTAATCCATGAAAATGTTGTGGGAAGAAGGTCATATTTACATCAATAAACATAATAAAAAATTAAATTTTTAAAAGCTTTTCGTTTAATACTATTCCTGTGAATAAAGGGTATCACTGAATAAATCCAGCTATAATGGCAAATACGGCCCCCAAGGTATTTGATTTGGCGCAGAAATAGTATTACCTAACTCCAGCAGCCCGATCATGGCGATTATAATACCGGGGTTAATATAATACCATGTCACGTGTTGGTATGAATTCAATTGTTTAAAATAAGTGAACAATAAATTCCCGATTTTTTTATTTTTGGTAGTCGCAAGAGTTCTAAGTGCGGAAAATGTAAATTGAGTCTACTTAAGTTAAACATTTGAATTATCTTAGATTTAGATTTAAACAAATTATTAACTCATAACTTTAAATGGCCAAAGAACTTGGCCAAATTTAAGATCTCATTACTTTGCATGGCGAAACTTTTTGCAAGATCGGTGTTACTGGTGTTAGGAACTTGGCCTGTTTTTATACGAAGTGTTTTTGTTGGGATTTATAATTCTTATATTATGAGGTTATTCCCTTTGTCAATTTTTCTCAATAATTGATGGGATTTTTTCTTTGCTCTATGTCATTGTCCATTTTAACTTCCGCATGTTAAAATTGTTCAATCATAAATAAAAATCACACTTTGCAAGCAATAACAAACTAAAATTATACAATGTCGTCGTCGTCTGATAAGTTAAATAATTGTAAACGATATTAGAGGATATGGGAAAAACTAGGCTTGGCGGGATTCGAACCCACGATCTACACCTCTTCAACCAAATTTAATTTGATGTCAGTGTTATATATACCATATAATACTACAATGTATTAAATAATTGTTATTAATTTCCTGAGAACAAACGAATTATTTCACAATTTAAATCTTATAATTTCTTGTAAATTATAAAATTAAAAGAAAGACGGTGGGCAAATTTACAAAGTTGGAAAAAATTTAAAACAAAAATGGTCAATTATTGAAGACAAGTGGAATGAGGTGTAAAAATATAATTGCAACATCCATGATTTTCCGTCGGTGGCATTATCAAAATTGAAGAAAAATTGACAAGTGGATTAGCCCCCTTACCTATTTATAATATATATTACTAGTATATACTTAAAATTTAAAACTTGTTCACGTTAATGTTTATTTATAGGACGATATGTTTACATTTTCCTATTTATATTTGCTACGGCAACGTCATTTCAGTTCGTCAGTATTGCCAACATCACAATTTAAAAAATTCTGAAATTTACTGTTCATTCATTTTAAACAATTGAATTAGGCTATATGGTAATATATTACCCCCGATAATCGCCATGATCGGGCAGCAGGAAATTAATTTGCCACATCGTTGTAAAATTTCTTAAATAACATTGATTTTTTAAAATGGTTTTTTGTCTCTTCACCATCTAGGAGTTACGCGGTTTGCTTATTAGGGTATTGATATTTTACTTACGCAATATAGAATAGTGTTTACTTAATGCTCATGCAGCCGAATTCGTAGAAAGAAGCTTATACTTAAGTTAGGTACGATAATTAGAGTATTTACTTCTGTTGCGAAAACTGTCCGCAATTTATTCTTGACCTTGAGCAATAAACCAGTTTTCATATTTCAGATTTAATTTTTATCCAACAACCATCTGTCAACCACAAACACTAGAATAATTTATAACAATGGAAGGGCTTTACAAACTTGACACTCCCATCTTATCGGACATAGAATATTTTCAGGATACCTACTGAAACTGCCCCTTTCAGAGACGTTAAGTTGTAGAATGATGGAGGGGGCAAAACTTGTAGACCTTATGACGTCATCGGGTAGGATAAAGCAAAATTGAAAATATAAGAGCAAAATAGTAGGGTTTTACTCATTTTGATAGTTGTAAAGTATAGCTGTCAATTTTACAAAGCTAAAAAAGGAGTGCTTGCATTCATTTTGCTGCAAAGGGGGCCATGAAGTATGAACCACGTCTTACAATGCTCGAGGCTGGGGGGGGGGGCAAGTAGGACCGTGCCCCCCCAATTTTACGCCCCTGGCCCCTTTTGCTCATAATGGAGAATAAAAAGGTAATACTCTTTCCTGGTGCTGTGGTATGGAAAGCACTCGACTTCCCTTTTCAGAGTAGCAATCTCCAAAGTCCAAATTGCCATGTTCATCGCCATCTTCGATGGAAGAGGCATTTTAAGAAGAAGAAGAAGAAGACTCGTTTCCCCATACAAATGAAATATTGTAAGAAAACTCACCCTACTTCCCAAGGAACTTCGAAACCAGTCAAGGCCATTGCCAGTAATTTTTCCGGGGGGGGGGGGGTCAGATGTGACGTCACCGGAAGTGAGGTAAGCTCAATATAATTAAATTTAAAACTGTACGCTGAACATATGGGGGGGGGGGTCCGAACCCCCTGAACTCCTTGTACCCCCTCTGGCTATGGCCTTGGAATCAGACTAGATACAATATACAACACTTACATCTTTTGAATTGTGGATACAGTGCTTCGCCGATTTTGAATATGTAAAAGTGTCCACAATAAAGCACAAGTACGGTATACACGGGTATTAGCCATCTCAATCGTTGATCGTCATATAATGTAACAAGTGAATGAAGAATCACCACAATGGTGACAAACATGATTGCTTTACAATATTCCTCCAGCTCAATTTTGAGCAATGTAGTCATTATTTCTGGCCCAAGAGGAATGTATTGGTAATAACATATGGCACACAATAGAGGTATTATGTATGTCAGAATCTAAAAATGGAAAATATGAGTTGCAATTAAAAAGAACCGGTCCGAGTTGACTCGAACATGCTTTCCAATTTGTCAGTTAGTAGCCAGAGGAAATGAGTAATTTCATGGTAAATAATTTTACTATATGGTTAAATTTCGGATATTCGGATTCGGAATTTCGGGGGGGGGGGGGTTGTCCCTCTGACGTCACTGGAGGTGAGGTAAATTCTACCAACACATTACCACACAGTTATAATGGCAGGGCATGCAATTCATTTGAACGTGAATTTTCTATCATTAAAAAAAAAAATGTTTTGCACAAACCAAATAGTTTTTTGGGAAAGCAACCTGTCCGGTTTCGTTACTCAATTTAAAACCTAAAACATGCCAGAAGGTAGAAATCAACGATAGAAAGGTTTCGCAGAAAAATTATTTTTTTGTTAGTTTTTATTATAATTGAGTTCCCCCCCCCCCCAGAAGAATACTATCAAGGGGCAAGCGAACCCCCTCATTGTATTAACATTAATAACGGCTACAATATATGTGAATTTAAAAGAAATAGCTGGTGCTGATTTTGAGAAATAATTTTTTTAGACGTTTTTTTGGGATTGATGAACAGACAGACAGACAGAGCGACAGACAGACAGAGCGACAGTCAGACAGAGTGACAGACAGACAGACATTTCGTAAAAAACACTTTTTTGGTATCCTGGGACCTGAAAATTTCGACCATCCCAAAGCTTTCCTTATACGACGTATAAATTGGAAAGCAACAATCATTAATGGGGCACTCTTTTTTATTGGGGTCGGGCCCCGAAGGTGGAGGAACTCAATGAAGAGTCAACGGCATAAAGATGCAGAAGGCAACGGGATACCACAGCATTACAATTCCCTAGTACAGTCATCATGACTAAGTACATTCGATGCCCCACATGATTGACTTACCTTTGGGGAGTCTGTAGTATGGTATCTATGAAGATTGACAATCTTCGATAGAGGAGGCATTCGAAGAAGAATGAGAATAAAAATTGATGGGCTTATAATGGACGTATGCCTATTTTTTTTTAATCGCATTCAAACAATTTAATGAATGTATCCGAATGATCTTTTCAGTCGCCTCTGTAGGTTATTACCCGTGATGAGTACGACACGTCTCCGATTGCATGGCGTGTAAAGACTCCCACAAGTGCAAGCACGTTACCACCTGACCGGGATGAAAAAGCGGCTGCCTGGTGTGTTGCTCTCCGAAATATGAACAGATGGGATATTCAACCGGTTCTCAGGGCTAGACATCATCAAATTGTCAAAAAATTATAAATCTCTTTATATAAACAATGTATATATTATATATATATATATATATGTATGTATATATTTACAGTACTTACCACCGTCGTCACACGAAGTCTTCGGTGGTGGTATTGTACATCTAGTTGGTCTACGTTCCTCTGCTGTGGATATTGCTCCATTTTATTAGAAGTATTACCGCCCAATCTAAGAAAAAAAAATACAATTTAGCCGCATGATGAAACAATAGAATCTGGGATCTGAAAGTTATTAAAAAACCTGTCGTGTGAAAGCCGGAGTCCGTACCACCACTCTACAGATCCTATAGTAAACCTATCAGTGACAGCCACACGCCGCTTATCGAGTTCGTATATTAGAATTAGATTAGACCTCACAGTGCACGACAGCTCATGCAGTCGTGGCAAGGCCCTGTCGGTGGGTCTCCTGCCACTTCAAAAAGTTTGAAAATTTGAAAATTCTATTATCTAAATCTACCACCTATGATGTTCTTATGGCAAAGACAACTGCTATTACAGTTCTGTCCTATAATGGGGCCAGATATTTGACTGCTATTGCAGTCGTGTCCAAGATAATAAAGAACCGGTCCGAGTTTACTCGAACATGCTTTCCAATTTATCAATTAGTAGGGAGAGAAAATGAATAATTTCATGGTAAATAATTTTCCTATGGTTAAATTTTGGATATCTCGGGGGGGGGGGGGGGGGGGGTGTCCACCTGACGTCACTGGAGGTGAGGTAGCCTCAATATATTTAAAACACATTACAACAGTAATAATGGCAGGGCAGGCAATGCATTTCAGCGTGAAGTTTCTATCATTTTTTCAAAAAAAAAATTTTTTGCGCAAAAGCAAATAGGTTTTCGGGAAAGCAAACTGTCAGGTTTCGTTACTCAACTTAACACCTAAAACATGCCTGAAGGTAGAAATCATCGATAGAAAAGTTTCGCAGAAATATTATTTTTTATTCATTTTTCATTAAAATTAAGTTATTTTTATTTTTTTAACCCCCAGAAGCAAACTATCAAGGGGTAAGCGACCCCCCGCATTTTATCAACATTAAGAACGACTAGAATATATGTGAATTTAAAAGAAATCGTTGGAGCCGTTTTTGAGAAATAATTTTTTTAGACGTTTTTTTGGAGTTTTTTGATAATAAAACCCCCCCAAATTGAGTTAGCCCAAAATAAAAAAAATGATTCCGAGGTATGATTTTTTTAAACCTACATGCCAAATTTCACTCAAATCGACCGAGTAGTTTGCCCGGAAATCGACGAACAGACAGACCGACATAGCCACAGACAGACATTTCGTAAAAAACACTTTTTTGGGTCCCTGGGACCCCAAAACGTGTAAATCCGTTGAAATCTCGGAATCGAAAATTTCGACCGTCACAAAGCTTTCCTTATACTGCGTATAAATTGGAAAGCAATAAAATAAGATAAAAATATGAAGACCATTTATAGTGCTGTCCGCGAACGTGTTAACGTTAACGATTCCTTAAGTATGATAACCAGGTCTATTGACAGGCTACACAGCAAAGTAATGCCTATTTTTCAAAAACTCCTTTTGAGTTCACAACAAGTTCAGTTCTACCATTTTGCAAGACACCATATGATGATCATTAACGCAAAAGGCGATTTGTCACAAAAAAACAAAAAATAATTATGGAATTGGTAGTATCACTGGAATCGTCGTGTTGACTGATACCTACTACAAAAATGTAGTAAAAAGTCTAATGCGATTCCAATATTATCAAAGAATAATAATGAAAATATTGCAACCCGGATAATGTAGCATAATTTTGAATTTAAAGGTTTTTCGTTAACTTACAGTGTCAAGGGACGAATCGCCTTTTCCATTTATGGTACTCATAATATATAGAAATTGGCTATACAGCAATACAGAATATTAAAATAAATAGCTTACCAAGGTTGTCAATCTATATTAAAAGTAGCAGAGAGATCAACTAACTGAATTTTTCGTCTGCTCGTAGAAAAAAGTAGACTTGTCTTAACAGTATTCAAGCGTGTCCAGTCTTGGTAGTAAGTTAGCCAGTTACAATTCCATTATTTGATATTTGAAGGACATCCCACATTATTTATGTACGGTTGGAAAATAAAATATTGACTTTTTGTTCTATTACTAAGCCAACCTAGCGGAGTTAGGGCTATAAAGCCCTATCTTACACTCAAATAGGAAGACCCGGCTGCTTAACATGCCCTCCGAAGCATTGCCAGAAAGTGTAGGACTCGAACCAACAACCTTTCGGGTGAATGTCGGAGTCTACACCACTACTCTGCATGTCCTGAATGCTGGTTGGAAAAAATGTTTACATACGAGGGTATTTCACATCAGCATCCCTATTACGGCGATTTGGGATTAACATAATACCGGGGTATATTCAATTGTTTTCAACAAAAGAGTCTAAAATGCAAAAAAAAAATGGTGACTTTTACAATTTTTTCTCCCTTAACACATTAATTTAAATTCTTGTTATATTTCCTAATTCTACCAGTAGATTTTAATGTTTATTTGCATTTCCTTCAATTATAAAATAATGCAATATAAAATAACAATGTATTAATTTGAATTTCCCGCCCATATTTTTACACAATCACGTGATATATTACTAATGCGGTATAAAAAAAATAAACCCCGGTATTATCTTAATAACAAATCGCCATAATAGGGCTGCTGGGCTAGACCATGCATGGAGTAAGTATGCAAGCAGCGGGCCTACTATGGCGATTAGTACTAACTTCTTCATGGGGTTAAAAAATAAATAAACAAAACGATTTTGAATAGCACTTTCTTTTGTAATATTATATTTTTTACACTTTTAATCCCTGGTTAGGATCACAATATCGCCAAATCGCCAATGAGATGAAATAAAATACTGTAAACTGTAATTAATTTTATCGTTTGACGCGAATGAACCAGGCTACAGTAAACATTTATATGTACACACACTGTTCGTATGGGCTAAAATAACACAGGGAGTGTCAATTAATTATTTTTATATATTATTTAAATAGACATACGATTTCGCAATGATATAGATATCATTCAATTCGATGTACGTACCAGACAATTTATATAAAATAATAGTGGAAGTCTTTAAGAGGATATGCTACTTAGGCGCCCATTCCACATACGTACAACGTCAATGAAAATTATGAAATTGAAGGTGGTAGCAGAATTTTTAGTAGGTCTTTAATGTCTGCTACCACCTTCAATTTCATAATTTTCATTGACGTTGTACGTATATGGAATGGGCACCTTAGAAAATTGGCACCTCAAAATGAAATAGGCTACTGTTCATTTTTTATTTAATTAACTCAGCAAGTTATTAAAAATTTGGTTCATGGAAGTTGTAGAAGACTACTTCATGCATAATATAATCGGGTAATTTTACTTTTCGGTTTTGTAGTTCTTCCAAAAATCCCTGAATACGCGAAATGTTAGTCCTGCCCTGTCTGTTCTGGTATTTATGGAAGAACTAAGGAACAAACAATTTAATATTTCCTATTAAATGATGCATGAGGTTGTCTTCTACAACTTCCATGAGCCAAATCTTTAATGACTTGCTTTGTTAATTAAATAATAAAATAAAAAGTCAATAAAAACAACAAATTCTGGGGTGCTTATTTTCTACGTCCTCTTAAAATAAAACTCAAGCATTATTGTAAATTTAAAATTGATATCTAGTGTACTTACATAAAAGTTAGACAAAAAATCTTGGCTACATAAAATATTGTTGAATAATACAATAGGTACACTGTCATTTAAATTTATCTAGTTGTCATACATATAAGAAAAAAAAAAACTAAATTTAAATGTGGTCCGTATTGTAGGTATATTAGTTAAGGGTAGGCTATGTTTACTGATAGGCTCTTTAAGGTATATATTTCAATTTATTTTGGAAACAAAAGACGGTTGAGTTATTTCTATGAAATTACTTAATTCTTCGATCCATAGCCCCTCCCCTACGAATCGTAGGCTACGACATGAAATTGATATTGAAGAGCAATATCTTTCCAAATGCTTGAAGAACAACATAAAGTGATAGGTGTTAATTAATCATTATTTGTTTTGAGGTCCCTATTATGGTATAATAACTCTTTGAAAAACCTCTTGATTAAGTATGATAAGCATTTGCTTAAGTAAATTATTGTTAATCCATAACATAAAATAATCTAAAGTAGGACTTATTACTTCAAAGAGTCATAATCGTATTTTATGAATTATTATAGCATGTTTATATTTGTATTTTAGGAGGCCTTCATGGTACATTTTTTGTTGTGTAGGGGCCCAGAACAAAAAAAAAATTATGATTTCCCCTTACGTCTCAATGAGGTTCTGTAGGGACAGTGTTGGTCACTAGGTTCGCTGACGACAAACCGATATCCATATTATTCAAAATGGTCGCCGTTTGCATGCGAAAACTAAGCTCTTAGCATCTAATTAATTCTTTTAATATTTTTTATAATATTTTTACTATGCCTGGACCTTATTTCGCTGCATATAATTTAATATATATATTCCCCATGATTTATAGAAAAATATCACTTTAAAATAATTCGCAATTAAAAATCATTTGAAAATAGTATAGAGGCTTATGGAAAAATAAACGCTTTGATATCATTGCAACTGGTGCTGCCATCTACAAAATGACGCCACAAATGAACCCCATTGACCTGACTATTGACTGATTACGCACTATAATACTTATCGATCCAATATTTATTCGATCCAATATTTATTCGATCAAAGAAATATTTTTTGCTAAGTGAATGTTGAAGTACAGATACAGTATATACGATTTGAATTTGAATTTAGCTATTACAATTTCCAATTGTTCATGGACCCATAATATTTATTGGGACGAATATTGGAATAATATTCTAGAGTGGGATGGGGGGAAATGCACTAAAAATATTGATAATAACTATTTTATACTAATATTTTTTCCCGAATTATTTTTTTCCCTAGACTGTATTAAAAACATGATAAAGTGTACCGTTATAAATAATAGCAAAATTGCACGATAAAGCAATTATTCTTATTTTATTTAGAAAGCTAGTATTAGTATTTCATATAAACCATCATTAGACTATTTTCATACCTTTGAGGCTGTGGAACGAGGAAATAATTTCGTTGAAATGACCCAGCCTTTGTTTACACATTATTTTTACAACCTTGGATTGGTGTGCAAGTGGACAACCTGTGCCGATACTGTGCGAATTAGGCCGAATGGGGATGGCACATTCTCGCTGAGTGTCATGTGATCTGACGCCCCTGACTTGAGCATCTTGGGTGTGCTGTTGCTAATGAATATTGGGCTCGAGTAGTCCAACCTGCTGCCATAGTGAGATTCGTAGAAGAAAAAAACTCGGCTAGTACGACTGGGGGACCGAAATTGTGGCCTGGGTTCCGATTCCAAGATCCTAACATACATACTGTATATCCCTACCTTAAACTGTACTCACAAATCCAATCGACAGAAAATCTCATCGGTCAATCATATGGTTCGGAAGGCCCATTAAGCTTTCAAACCCACTATCTTCAAATCCTCCTTCACCTCCTAAATCTTCTTCGAATCGGATGTTGGGCAACTCTTCGTCTGCGTTGCCATCCAGTACTTCGTCGCCGTTTTCTTCCACTGGGGGACCCTCACGTCTATAGATTACCATAAACATATTATTTGCATCCACTTCATGCATATTTTCATTGTTTTGGTCTGGATATAGTAGAGCATAGTCCGCATCATGAAATTCTGGTTGGGGGTGGTTACGAATGTAACCGTGGCCGCGACGCATGCGGCGACGAGGAGGAATTATGGTCGGAACGTTGCAAAACCGACGGGCTAAAGAAGTCGCTAACAATATTGAAATGACCTGCAAATAAAAAATATTTTGAACTAGCAGCGGTTTGCACCATGTTCCAGAAAACGACTCTTTGTTAAATGGGACCCTTTATACAGTTCCATACTTCGCTGATTTTTCCCCCAGATATTGCTCTTGGTTTGGCGACTTTAGTCAAGCCTTTGATTGATTAATTAATTATAATTGTCGATATTATTCAATTATCTATTGAGCCTTGTATAAAGCATTACTGCTACACTTATTATATAATTTAGTATTTAGAGTAAAGTCGACTCTCGTTAATTCGAAACTCGAGGGACTCTTAAAATATTAATAATAATAATAATTTTTTTTTCTTTTCCTTGTCCAGTATTCCCTGGACAAGGAGCATATATTACAAAAATACAATACATAATAATTCTATCCCGTATCCCCAAGCTATCGCTTATTTGGGACAAAAGACTCATACAGTGCTGCTAAACAAGGCTTAATAATTTATTTTTGTTATTTATTTATAATGTTTATTTTATTTTATTTTAACTTGTTATTTTAATGTCAGTTTTTATTATTATTATTAACTCCCATTGACCAGCCATCTTTTTATACCCGCTTTTAACTCACCCATCTGTTTACATTTTTTCATTTGTGGAGGAAGTTCATTAAATATCTTTGGTATAAGTACTTTGTTTAATCTCTCTAATTTTTCACTTTCACTTTTTTCCTTGACCGGTAACCCCGGACAAGACAATCACTTTTCACTTTTTTCCTTGACCGGTAACCCCGGACAAGGTGCATATATTGAGAACAACAATTTGTTATTAATCAGCGTTATCACGCTCAAGCTTCCGCTTATCGAGCGATCATAGTGCAGTGGCACTGCAAGATATAAATATAATTAATAATAATGAATAATAATAAACCATTATATAGTACTCACTCTAGCTTTCTGCAATGAGTGAGATCCTTCTGAACTCTGAAGGATGTATTTATATATATTTATTATTTATACTATTATATATTATTATATATTGATGTAAAATTATATGTATAATGAAATGGCTAATAGTCTGTATTTAAAATTAAGTATTTTTTTTAATTCTTTTTTTATTTTCCCTATTTTGTTCAATTCTTTTAGTTTAAGTGGCAATTTGTTAAATATCTCTGGTAAAACTGTTTCATTGAGGCGTCTGCCGTACTTATTATGTGTTATAGGAATATTTTGTCTCAATGTGTCTACATTTCTCAGTTGCCTCTTATTCTGTGTGTTTCCAACAATTTCACTTAAATACATAAAATAGTTATTCTTTATTATTTGTATTTGTACAGTTTTCCTATTGGTAGTATATTTAGAAATCTGTATTTTTCGTCTATATTTTTTAATTTTTTGTTTAATTTATTAGATAGCATGTTTTTTACTATTTTATTTTGCATTTTTTGTATTTTTGTGAAATAGCTGTTGTTATCTCTCCCCCAAGTTTGTATTCCATAATTTAATACCGATTCTATTAGTGCATGGTAAATCATTTTTAGGGATTTTAGCGGAAGGCAATATTTTAATTTTTGTATAGCACAACACCCTGACCTCATTTTTTTGTATATACAATCAATTTGATTCTGCCATGTTAGTCTGCTGTCCAATATTAACCCAAGGTATTTATGCTCCTCCTTAATCTCTATTTCTTCTACACAGTCACAGTTTTTTGAGTTTGTTTGGTGAAGACAGTGATGAGTGTGGAAAATAAATTTTTTCCTCTTATAAACCGGTCCCCTATTTCGCATGTGAACAATTTTTGTTTTATTGCAGTTTATCGTGACACCCACATCGTGTGTTAGTTTCTGTAGTTTTCTTATTATTTTGTTCATTTCTTTTGATGCTTCTTCTGCGCTGTCATTTACTATTACTATGGCAATGTCATCAGCAAACATAAATAATTCTGCTCCTAGAAGTTTTGGTATTGAGTTGGTTGTAAGTATATACAATAGTGGTCCGATTTTACTACCCTGGGCCACACCGGACTCCCAAGCTTTCAGTTTTCCAGTTTTTTCATTCAGGCGCACCGTCGCTTTTCTATTTCTTAAATAATCTTGAAACCATTCGAGTTCAATCCCCTTCACTCCTATTTCACCTAAGCTTGTAATTATGTTATTATGGGGAAGGACGTCAAAGGCCTTCGAATAATAATAATAATAATAATAATAATAATAATAATAATAATAATAATAATAATAATAATAATAATAATAATAATAATGCAACAATAACCTTTATTTTCATTATATAAATGATATGGGAGACCGAGATCACCCCATTCACAATATACATATTTATATACAAAATTACATATTTGAGATGGCTACCGTTATTTCGTCAGTGGTTTAAAAAACATTTTTAATAGAAAATTCTTTAAGTGTAGAAATAAACTGTTGTAGGGCAGTTCTTTGACGGGTTGGGGTAGTACGTTCCAAAATGGCTTACTCTTATTAGTAGGGGCAAGTTCTACTTTCTTTTTGTGTGCCAGTTCAGTGGAGATGAAGTGTCCGCTCCTTTAAAAATTACAAATTATCGAGTGTTTGAAATATCAATTGGTTCGAAATTGTTAATTAACTAATCTTTTGAAAGAACTCTGTTTTGCTTCAAAGCACATTGCTGCTGCTCAGACTCTATATAAGAGAATAAGTGCCTGAAATGCTTTTTCATCATTTTCGTTTTGTAGACATGAAGCTTTGTAAGATATCGAATTCTCTTTGCATCTTTGAATTGTCGAGTGTTGGACGCCGATGAGTTCGAAGTAAGGCGTCGTTTTGTTATATAGTAATGATTGTTCGTACGAATTACCAATTGGATAAAAATGTATTGATTTAGTTCGAAATATAATGAGATTTTGTTGGGAACTCGTTTATATTATTATAGAGATGTTCGAATTATCGCAGGTTAGAATTAACAAGAGTCAACTGTATGATTATTTATAATTTACAACTACTCTCTTGTGCGGAAGATTTCTCCTCCTCATTCTTAGTTAAGGCGCCCATTCCACCGACCGGCTAGGGCTATTTACAAAAACGGTGACGTGGTAGCAGACATTCAAGACTTAGGTGGCGTTTCCACCGACCTCGCATTGCAGAATGCAAATGACATTGACGGAAATTTGAATTTTTCTTTTTATAGAAATCTATTAAAATGTTTGTACTTAACATATCCCATGACGCCATTTTTTAATTTTAGTTTGTTTGTTTGTGATTTTACTGTATGATCATTGATCAATTTTAACTATGGCATAGAGGAAAATAAACATTTCCGTCAATTCTGCAATGCGAGGTCGGTGGAAACCCCGCCTAAGTCTTGAATGTCTGCTACCAGGTCACCGTTTTTGTAAATAGCCCTAGCCGGTCGGTGGAATGGGCGCCTAAGGTACATACAACTACCTAAATATAGTAATGTGTTTACTTCCTTAATTTAACGCCCCAGGACAGGACTCAGGAGTGAAATTCGGAAATGGTTGGACAATCATTCCAACAGCAGACTAGACGTAATGATTTCGGCCTAGTTTTATGTCCCCCACCCATCACGGTATCTCCATATATATGTTCCCTTTCTAACTACTACTTTCTTTTTAACATATTTACAATATGTACGTATATTGTACTTTTCTCCGTTATTTATCATTCTACTAACCTATACTAACCGTTTATTACTAACCCTAGTATCGTAAATATAGCTATGCGATCTAAATAAATGCATTTCTTCTATTATTCACTTTCAATTTGTTTAATATAGCCTACCTATATTTTTTCTCTTTATCGCGCAGATAGCAGATACGATCTTTGCTCTAGCCCCCCCCCCCCCCCCCCACTTTGACAAGCGTTGTTATTTCCACGCCGGCGACATTGATGTCAATATTTCACTCTCCTGCTTGATTGGCCGTCAATCCGTGCATTGTAGATAGCCTGTCATGCTGCCTTATTAGATATACTGTATTGTTTTAAATTTTGTAGCAGTGAATCCATATTGTAAACTGTTATTTTCGGAGGAATATAAGTTACTTTACTTTGCGTTGCTTTATGGTTCTGGTTTTCCTACCGTAGTGGAGCAACCCAATAACCACATCACACAATTACCAATTCCCATCAGACCAACAAATGTGACAAGTCTGATAGATTACTGGGAATATCCATCATGTACGGTACACGGTCACTAAGACCGTCAGAGATAGCAGATATTGGATGCCTAGTGTTTTCATATTGGTCGCACGGCAGGTTGCTCCAAGTGCACATTCCCAATTAGAAATACAAGATGGTTGATTGATAGGTTGGCAAATTGATTGATACTTACAAATTCAGCCCCCAATGGTGCATAGTCAAGAACAAAACTGCCTATTCGGCAGGAATGGTCTGCGATAGGATATACTATGGCGCCGGTGATGAGAAATTTTATAACACCAAGAAACTGCTCAATCTGTTCGCGTACAGAAATTCCATCTATGTCAAGTAAGAGAACGCCAATTGAAAATATGGAGAGCACAGAGTACACTGCCATGTATGGGACCATTAAAAGTCCGAAGGCAATTATGAAGTAAAATAAAATTCCGAAACTCTTGAATACGGCTCCCACAAGGACGATTACTGCTAATCCTAGTATCTGAAAAAAACCCCATCAGAATATAAGAAAGAAAGAAAGAAAGAGAGAGAAAGAAAGAAAGAAAGAAAGAAAGAGAGAACGAAAGAAAGAACGAAAATTGCCTTTAGCCTCTTTTCCACATGGGCCAACTTTGGGCCTTTCGACCCACTCTATAAATTAACCCATACAGTATATGTATTATTCTGAGTAGAAAAATTATATAAACCAGCTGCAACTGTATTAACAGGTGGAAGAATCAAAATCATGAACAAGGCAACGCAAATATCAAGGGAGTAATTGCTTCTTGAGCTCAACCACCCCACACAACATGGTGGAGAGTCAATAGACTAAGGAGTAAGGACGGGGGTCACCAGTGAAGGTAGGGGCTGACAGAGGGCCCGTGAATATATATAACATATGTGAAGGTGGGCAAGAAGCTGTGTCCCGTGTGGATCCTCTCGAAGACAGTGACATGGCCACTCGGGCTCAAACTTGTTGGAGCAACGATAAGTAAGTTAGTAAGGAGGGGAGATAAATATAAATTCCAAGTTAATTACCAGAGGAAAGTAGTTAATCTCAGGTGGCACTTCGTCCACAAGTCTTCTCTTCAATTTGTAGAATATGTTACACATTTTGTCAAAATTGATAGCCCAATCTGAAAGTAAAAGGTTTAAGATAATAGGTAATAATAGTTGTATGAGAAAGGTAAAATTTGACAGTGTACAGTAGGTATTTGATTTAAATTCGAGTGGCCATCTTAGCAAAACAGCCCTTTTATTTATTGCTTTCCAATTTATAAGGAAAGTGTGAGAACTTGGGAAACAGTCCTCCGTTTGTGGCCACTTTGTTTGTTTACATTCGGTAATTCGATTTGATGTTTGAAGTCTGTGGTTTGTTTTGATTTAGAAACTAGAAAGGAAAAAATAAAGATGACGATTTAATAAAATTTGAGTTTGATTTTTAGTAATTATATGATTAAATAACCTGCGTTTTAACAGAAAGCTTTGTGACGATCACAATTTTCGACTCTGAGATTTCATCGGATTTACACATTTTGAGGTCCCAGGAACCAAAAAAAGTGGTTTTTATGAAATATCGGTCTGTCGCTCTGTCTGTCGCTCTGTCACTCCATCTGTTCATCGATTTCCGTGCAAACAACTGAGCCGATTTTGATGAAATTTTGCATAATTATGGGTTTACAAAAATCATACCTCAGGAATAATTTACTATATTTTGTGCTAACTCAATTTTGGGAGGTTTTATTCTCAAAAAACTAAAAAAAAATAATTGTAACCCTGCTATCCCAGCGAAGTTAGAGTCATAAGGTCCTCTCTTACACTCTACCTTTTAACTCCTTCTGCAGTCTGATCGAGGCGTTTATAATACCGGGGTTACATAAATACCCTAGGATTATAACTGTAAACAAACAAATTTTGAATAGCACTTTCCATTATAAAATTATCTTGTTTACCAGCGGATTAAAGAAATACCGGTATTATAAACGCCCCAATCAGGCTGCTGAAATATGTACACTTCTATAGGACATGTTCCGTTTGTTTATAGAGCCCCAGCTAGTGTTAATCCTTTTGGGGTGCCCCTTCCACAAATTATTGATTATTGAAATTTGGTGTTAATAATATGTTATAATGCAGTAAATTATTATATTATATTTACATTATATAGCGTGTCCTATAGGACCTCACCGTGGCCTGGGACTTTGAAAAAATTTACTACTACCTACTATATCTAGGTATTATATAGCTATATTATATTTCTGTTAATTATTGTTATTCTACAAAAAACTAATCTAAAAGGAAGTTTTCCAGAAACAGCACTTACTTCTTTGATTTTTGTGGATTAACGGTAGCCGACAAGACAAAACTTATTGTTTGTTGTTACTGTTAATATATTTTTGGAAGGGCTTAACGAGCTTTTTTCAATTTAAAGGCACTTTCTGTTGACTTCTCCCATCACAATATGCATCTATAATTATATTTTTATCCATTGACATCGCCTATTACAAAAAAGAGTCTACTCAATTTTTATAACAAAAAAAGGTCATTTAGGTTCCGCCTTGACCAGTCTTTGATCAGTGAAGTTATCATATATTGTACCCAGCATAATATTTTGACGTAAAGGAGAATTATTAAACATTTTGCAGTGCTTATATAGGAAAAAAAAACTTACCCGAGGTTGGTTGTCAAAAATAAACGAAGTGATCGATAATAATGGTGACACAAGACTGAAGTGGACTTGAATCAACAATATATCGGATTGTCTACACTTGTTATATTAACTTGCAATAATCCTTTCTCAGGATATGGCCACCCCCGGACCTCTGTTAGGTTATGTTTTTTTATTAAATTAATAATAATAATAGTAATTGTGTATTGACCAGAAAATTGACAACTACATTTAAGAGAAAATAAATAAATTTCTGACAATACATCAATGACGGTGATTTAATTTAATTATAATCATAAAGCTTATCTATTCTAGTTTATTCAATTTGCATAGGACTATTGGATTCCCTACATTAGGTCCATAGGGCAGAGCTGCCACGGCCCCTGAAAGCAATTCCAAAAAATGTTGTAAATATAGTCCCGGATTGTTCGCCAATTTCACAAGCCGTGTTTAACTTTAAATTATATCATTAAAATGGTCCCGTTTGCGGGGGAATAAAAATGTGCCCAAAATATATACAATTTTTAAGTGTCTGCTAAATTATAATTTAAGTATCGGAATATCCCGGAAAATATAGGTTGCTCGGTAAAATTAACTGGAATGTTTTTAATTTTAAGAATTCCGTGACTATTTCTTGAACGCGGCAGTTCTGCTATAGGGAGTTTTTAATTTTTGCTTTAAGGTATTTTTTTTTATGTATAAAAATCTAAATGAAAACTTCACTTGTCAATTTTTCATCAATAATTGATGAGATTTTTTCTTTACTCTATGTCATCTCATCAATTATTGATTTATTGATGCACAAATGACGGAGTACTCTCAAGACAGTGGAATAGCCGCATTTTACTCGTATCTCATGAGGCAATATCTAGTAATACATGATGTGGCGGAGTTGCAAGCAATATCAATGGTGTTGCGGTGGCGGATCCTCCAGAGGGGAAGAGGGAGTGCATATTTTTGAAGTTATACTTCTTGACGATCGAGAGTGAATTTTGGGATGCGCGCGCAGTTCACAGAAAAAGTTCACAGAATCCGCCAATTTGTACCCGTGTTTTAGTTCTATCCGTACGTATTATTTCTTGATATAAATCAAAATATTTGTATTTAATATAATTATTAACACTAAATATTATTAAATTATTACTGTTAAATATTTATTTATTTTTAGTTTTAGATTCTCATTTATCAAGTGATAAAAAAATAATAATTTAACTTTAATTATAATATAGGTAAATAATCAATTTTGTAGCACTACATATAACATAACAAAAAAACATTTTTAAACGTGGTGGGACTTGTTCTCAGTAAGTATTGACGTTTTGATAGACTGACTTTAAGCAAACTCTAAACACTTATTAACGAAGGAATCATACTGGTGTCATGGTCATGCCCAGGGGGGTAGTTCAAGGGGTCCGGACCCACTCCCCCGAAATATTTTTTTAAAATTTAAACCTGTATTGTTTGAAGATTTCATCCATTAATTCATTAATAAATTATGTAAAAAACATTTGCCCCCCCCCCTTCCGCGAAATAGAAACCTGGGCACGGTCTTGACTAGCGTGATCCGACGTTAAATACCAATATTAATACACAATAACTACAAAGTAAGATGAATCAACTTTATATTACAGAAAAACGTATTGGACCATTTCTGAAGCATACAACTTAAAGATACAAAGAAAATCAGTGTACTTCAAAAATAAAATTAAATTGAGGAACATAAAATTACATAGCTGGGCCTCCTCAAGCCAAAGAGTGGGAGGGTGGCAAGTCAATGTATTAATAAGTATAGGCTGGATCGGAAATTCGTGTAGTATTAAAATACAGTAGTTCATTAAAATTACAATATTATTAAGTGTATTATACCAATTCCACATCTCATACATCCAATTAGTACCCTATAGGTATTATATTGTATATGGAGAAAAAGCATAAATATACTGCTGCTTTTAAGTATTCAATAAGTACAGTACATTGAAGATAGGTAAAACATACAGTATATGACATTTAGATCAACCGAGTGTTGTACCCTTCAAATATAATGAAAAAATGTAAGATTTTATTCCGAGACAATTTTTTTCTTCGAAACAACAGGGAGAACAGTTAAAATGACATAGAAAACAAAACAGATATAACTTACATTTAAAATTAATGCATACTTACTATACAGGTAGATGTACTGTGCATGTAGGTTTCTCGCACTTTACCACATGTACATAAATACTCCTACTCTACAGTATATTAATAATGATAATAATAATGACTAGCCTGTCTTATCTTATAAGTGTAGGTAGGACCGTAGGAAATTGGTACCTCTAAATCCACTCATTTTTAAGACTTATTTTAATTAATTAAGAAAGCAAACTATTAAAGATTTGGGTCATTTAAATTGTAGAAGACTACTTCATGCATCCATAGGGTATTTTTAATTTTTGGTACCGTAGCTTTTTTCATAAAAATGATTGAGGGCTAAAATTGCAAGTAACCTACAAAGATGCCATGAAATACCTATAATTATACAAATTTAAAAATTAATAATACCAGTTATTATATGATAAAGTAGTATTCTACAATTTAAATGAACCAATATTTTTATAACTAGCTTTGTTAATTAAATAGAAAAATAGGAAGGATTACATATTGGGGATACAAATTTCCTACGGGACATATTCTCTTTGTAACAACACTACATAAAAATGCTAAAATAGACAAAAACTTTTAAAACAATGAAATAAATAAAAAAAATTGTTAAAAATTTTTGCTTGTAAAGTTCAACTGGTATTGATTGCATTAGCTTTTATATCGATAAAAGACTGGACTAGGGTAGTTTATTGTATTATACCTAGACTGAATGACGTATTGTAGGCTATAAGTTTAGGTTTACAGTATTCGGGTTATATATAGACTTCTATATACAGGTAGCGGAGATGGGACACTGGAAGGTTTATTGAATTTCTTCACGTCTTTTTCGACCAATCAGAACACGCCTAAAACGTTTCTGAGCTACTAACAATCCCGTCCAAACTGTATCTCTGATTGGTCGAAGAAGTGACGGGTAGTCATATAAAAATACAAGAAATTTCCTCCGCTGGAGCGAATGTCCCGTCTGTTCTATATGGAACACTATATTCGAGTTAATAAAGGACTAGTCGGACTTTTACACTGCCTGCTGTGTTAGTAGTCATTAGAGCCATGGTCCTCAAAGTAATCGAACAATTAGGAGAGGGTGGCGTTTCGGGAGTAGCAGCCCCTCCCAAAAGGGGGGTTTCGGAGGGTTCCGCCCTAATTGTTCGATGACTATGAGGCCCATGGCTGTAGCGAAAATTAACACATCATGCAATGTAAGTCCAAGTAACCCTTTGTTAACTATTATTACACTACTGCCACTAATGCTACTATATTCCAGGGTAATATTACACTTAAGAGGCATAAATATATCGTTCAATCAGGCAAAAACGTTCAGCTAAGTTATCAAGCACTCTTCTAGTACCTTCTAATCTTCCTTCTATTTCAGGAAGCGTGTTTAGTAGTTGTTGTAAACTTATCATGAGCGGGGGTAGATTTTCGTCCACGTTTTCTTCGTGATTGACTTGTGTTGGGGCGTTATGAGTACAGTCCAGGTCTGCTAGGCTTCGGTAATTGTGGCGGCCTTTGCAACACCAGTGGGCTAGCGAGTATGTCGACAAAAATTTGATGGCCTAAAAAGAAAAGCTTCATTAAAGTAGTTAAAAAAAGTGTCGCACTCTTTATACCACTAATTGGCACCGACTATGGGTTAGCGTATTCCGAATGGACTTATTTGATGGGAATTATATAAGCTTGGAAGATGGTACGAATAATTTATAATGAACATGGTAACTAATGGGACCACATAATGACTTAGAGACCATGCACTTAACCGCTTAGGAGGCAACATAATGACTTAGGGATAATGACGAGGAGGAAGGCAACTTAGTAACTTAGAGGGTGACATGATAACTTAATTACTCATTCTTAGTCATTCATTCAACTTCAACCCGGAAAATCAATCTTCGAGACTAAAATATATGTTTTTTTTTTCTTTTTTAAAAAGGTTAATCGCATACAAACAATTTAATGAATGTATCCGATTGACCTCTTCAGTCGCCTCAATGAGTAAATTAATACTTGTGCTGAGCTACGACACGTCTCCGATCGCATGGCGCGCAGAGACTCGCACAAGTACAAGCACGCTACCACCTTGCCATCGAAGCCATTTTTACAGACTGCCGCAGCTACCAGGTATGTTGCCGACCATAACATCCCAAAATGTAGTCACGGAAGATTCCCCACCCATCTTCAATCCTGAACTCCATTTATTTATACATGAGGTAGGCCTACGTATAGCTTTTAGGCTAGGTTTTACCTCAGCGATGCAATTCTCTACATAGAGTACTTAAATAATCAAATTTAAAACCATTTCTTAAACTCAACTATAAAGGTCTGGGACCACCTGCTTTACACGCCCTCCAAAAATGTAGCAAGTGTGGGACTCGAACCTACAACCAATCAGGTAAAAGTTGGAGTCTGTACCACTACTCTGCAGGGATTGACATTTTAAATTTATAATATGTAAAATGTAATCCATTATCTACTTGCTTACTTTCTTTTTGCAGGAAAATATGTACACTATGGGTAATCTAATTTAGATTGCTAGATTGATTGATTGATACTTACATATTGGGCTGCCAAAGGTGCCTGGTCTATAACGGAACTGCCTATTTCACAAGAGCAGTCAACAATGGGGTATACTATGGCGCCGCTGACTAGAAATTTAATAGCGTGATACAACTCCAAGATACATCGGGACAGAGGAAGTGGTTTCGTTTTATATAAAAATGCAAAGAATTGAAATAAAAAACACACGGTGTATACGCAGAAGTATGGAAACATTGGAAGGGATAGGACATTACAAAAGTGTCGAAAAATTCCAAATCTGTGAGATGCGCTAGCGAGGAAGGAGAATGTACATAATCCCGTGATCTGAAAATTTAAATACAAACTGCTTATATAAACAGATAATTAAGAACAGTGCCCGATCACCAACTAGGCATGCTAAGCAACTGCCCAAGATCCCAGAGCTGCCTGAGGGCCCACAAATGTTTTAAAATAGTTAATTTATTTTGTAATTTTTTCAGCACTTTTCATAATACCTTGAAAAATGTGCTTTTCATAATATTGCAAATATCTCAAATTTTTAAAACAGAAAGTTTTCCCGCCAAAACTACTCGTATATATACTAAAAAGTAAAATGTAATAGGATATAACTAAAAAGATGATGTGTTTTGTATTTAGTATTATTAATTCTTAGTTGCAATGTTAGTCCCCTTACCCTGTAAGACTATAGACATAGAGAGGTGGGGGGGGGGGGGTTGCCTATGGGCCCAGAGAAGGTTAATCCGGCCCTGATTAAGAACTATTATACTAGATATTAGATTTTAAATTAGGACTATTTCCAACGAACTTCAGTGACAAGGTGGTAACGTGCCTGCATGTACTTGTGCGAGTCTCTGCACACATTACGATCGGAGCCGTGTCCTAACTCGACACAAGTACGTCTATAAGATTTTTTTTTTTTTTTTTTTTTTTGGCATTGTGTGTTCTCATACAGCCATGGTGGGTAGGTGGGGTTAAAATTCTACGTGGACTTCCCTTAGAAAGTCATATATAGCCTGGTAGGAGTCACTTTTAGAGATCATGTGGGCATAATTAAAAGGGAGGACTGTCATTAAGGGGAAGATGCGGTCAAGTAATTTGTTTCTAGCTATGGTGAATTCAGGGCATTCCAATATAACATGCTGCATTGTGCCTTCACTTTCCAGGCAATGGCTGCAGAGAGGAGAGTATGAGCCCCGTAGGGTATGATAGATATATGCCTCAGAGAGTCCATGGTTTGTCCTCAGTCGTGAGATGGTAGATAAATACATGCGGTGAGTTGGGCCAGACACATGAGCAGACCATTCGTTTTTAAGCGGTCGAGGTAGAATAGACCTATAGAAGGAGCCAGAAGTATTGGAATTAAAGTCATTTACCCAGAACTGGAAATGGTGTTGTTTTATGGTCTTATAAAATTCCTCTTTCGGGAGCAAAATATATATATACATATAGTCTATAAGATTATAAGATTACTTAGTGAGGTGATTGAAGAGATTAATCGGAAAAAATACATAATTTGTTGTTTGTACGCGATTAAACTTTGTATTAAATAATAAAAGAAATAGAGTAAAAAAGTGTATTCTTGTTTGTTTATGAAGACGTCGAAAACCATTTTATATACAGGTATTATACTGTATGTGTTCCTTCTTAACGGATAAAAATGGCTGATTAAAATATTGCCATTAAGAGTCATGATATATAGTCCACGCAAAATGAGAAAAGTATGGACATGGAATGTTTTCATCCAACGCAACACTGTAAAAATATTCTTTGCACAATTTTTGTTATGTCTTGCATCCAATGCAACAAGGTAACACAAAATGGTGCAAAGAATATTTTTATAGTGTTGCGTAGGATCAAAACATTCCATGTCCATACTTTTCTCATTTTGCGTGGACTATACCTATAGACAAATACAAGAGAAGCATTCTAAACGGAAACTACCTAATATAACCAAATAGGCTAGCAACTCCGCACATGAACACCGACCAGCGCAAATACTCAAAAGAGTCCCGCGCCTAAAATAAAAAAAAAAGGGGGGGGACAAGTCAAGTTGCCCTATTCTGCGCATGTGTGGAAGGTTCGAAGGCGCTACAATTGACTACTGAGAAAGACTAGGTAGGATATACAGTATATAGTAATTTGTCACTGGTGTGCCCATTCCGACTTACACACCCACACGTACAGGTTCTCAATACTTCTTCTTCTTCCTCTTCCCTCATAGTGCTGCGTGCGCAGCGTGAAGGTGTCACCCCTGACCCATTTCTTGAACTCGACTTTCATGGTTCTACCCTTAGGCCGCTTGTGACAACAAGAAGACTCGTATCATTCCGCGATTCCAGCTGGCCATCCGAAATGACGAAGAATTGAAACAAGCTACTGTCTGGCGTCACCACCGCCCAGGCCTGATATTCAGGCAGTTCTCCTGCCCAAGAAGACAGAGAAGAAGGCTTAATTAAGCTTCGTAGTCATTGTCCATCGAACGAAACGAAAAAGAATAGTAAAAAAATTATTCTAAGTGGTCGTAACAGCAGGCCTTGATTATGTCCCTAAATTTAATTAATCACAAAACCGTTACCAGCTTCGAGTAGTTAATCTCTGGTGGTTTGTCGCCAATAACTCTTTGTTTCAATCGGTTTAAGAAGAACATTTTGTCAATTATTAATAGCCCAACCTGAAAAGGAAAGTTTTTTATTTTTAATTTATGCTGAGAAAGCTGGCCTTTTGGCAACACCTGTATCACCCTAAAGGTCTAAAATGACTAGTACTATCTGTACTTGGTTAAGTCATTATTTTGGCTGTTTCATTGTGTGAATGGTAAGCATGTCTCAGCTTGTCCATTATCTCTTGTGGCCGGTGTAGATTGACATCGGGAACGTTTTCCAGTTTGCCAATGGCCAGATATTCTTACGGAAACATATAATGTCCGAAATCTATGGGGTCGTTGGCATTGGACGACGGACCTATGGGCCACTATAAGCTGGCCTAGGTCCATAATAAGTCATACAAAATAACTTACTCAATCCCCCTAAAATATGTTGCTTCATATTTTTTTATATCAATCCTCCCTATTGCACACTAGAATATTGACTCGATTATTGATCCAATATACTAAAATATAATTTAATAAAACAAAAAGTCAATATATATTTTTTTAATTCGGCCTATTTAAATCAGTCAGTTACGGTGCGCTGTAAAATAAATAAATAAAGACTTTTTTGTTCTACTACTAAGCCAACCTAGCGGAGTTAGGGCTATAAAGCCCTCTCTTACACTCAACTAGGAAGACCCTGGACCACCTGCTTTACATGCCCTCCGAAGCATGGTCAGAAAATGTAGCCAGTGTGGGACTCGAAACAACAGCCTTCCGGGTGAAAGTCAGAGTCCGTACCACTACTCTACATGTCCATGTTTTGCGCTTTTTGAGAATTTTATGACTTTTTTATCATAGGCCTATTTGATTATATTTGCCATCTTTATGACTGGGAAAGGATAAATTATTTAATTTTAACTAAGTTATTATTTGTACACAAAATACTTTTGCAATCTCTGTCTTAATCAATATCCCTTGATTTTCCCTTTCCACTTTCTTTTTCCCTCATACTCGTAGATTTCTCATAGGTTATGTTAAAACCATCCTTCAGGACAGCTGTCTCGGGCATTATAGGTAGGCTTGTGCCGCAGGGTGAATTGTTGATATATAGGTATGTAGTTTTAGTTTTTAGTCATTTTTTTTTATTTTTTTTTAAAGCCTTTGTGTGTATTTTTTGGTTGCGTGTACTGTACCTTGTAAGTGTCATCATCGTTGCGGACCTGATCTGTTGATGGCTCAAATATAAACTATTATTATTATTTTTAAAACTTAACGGTATTAAAGTCCAATCAAATAAAGTAATAATCATTTATTCGCAAACAGACCTAAAAGTCTAATAAAATTCAAATACAAAATTTGTATTACAAATTTGAAATACAGAATATTGTTTACACTTTAAAATCCCACATTGTATAAATTTGTTTTACTAAGTTACTTAAAATTTGAAGTAGGCAGTAATCATCAAACTATCGATACAGAACATAGTGCTGCTGATGCAGACAAAAACAACCAAATGTTAAAATTGGAAAACATTTGAGGAATAAAACAACAAGCAATAAAATAACAATAATTTTCAACAGACTAAATGGATTTATGTAATATTTCGTAATATTGTTATTATGTAATAGTAGTGGTGTTGTTTGTACCGTATTTTATGTTTTAAACATAGCCTGGAATATATGGTATTCATTTATTGAGACAATGTTTCATGGAAAAGTCAGAAAGATCTAATGAAAGTGACCTAAAATACACATTGTAACTGCAGCTATTAACATGGACACTTACAGAGTTGGTTGTCGAATTATAATCCTTGCTGTTGAAAGAAGAACTAAGGAATGGCGCACTACTGGTCTGAAAGGGACTTGAATCAACTTATCTATGGATTGACGATACTTGCTGAATCCAAACACGAAAACCACTGAGAGACTAACTTATGACAGTGGACTGGTGATGTAGGGGATTCACTTTTTCGGCTACTTCTAAATCAAACTATTTTATGACATCACTTAACAATATATTACGTATAACAAAATAATATTGTATAACAACAACAACAACATTAAAGGTATATGGTACCTATTTAACTTTAAAAGAAATCATTTGCGCGGAATTTATTTTTATTTTTTATTTCTTTCATTTTTTTTAAGGGCGACTTCAAGTTAGGGCTTGGTAATACGCCCACCGAGTTTATTATTGTGGTTACAATGTAATTGTGAACTGCAATCAGGAGCGGACTGGACAACGAAGTTTCCCAGGGACCGTCTAAACCAGTTCTACTGGTATGAATGTGTGTGGGTGTGGGAATGCCTGGGTTAGATTTTGGTTATAATTCCTGAAGTGTGCAGTTTTATGTATGTATGTATGTATGTCTATCGATTTTAGGAAACATTCTAACTTCCGTAAATATTATTCGATCTTTATGAAACTTGGATCAACTATTAATCATACATATGTCGTGATCTAGTTCGTTAACCAGCATGATGCGAAATTTTGTTCCAATATGGCAGCCGATTAAAACCTTATATAATTCAGATTCAGAACCAGAATATGTGTTGTACTGGGCTGCAAGAAAGCTGATGGCGGAAGCCTGATGCTAAGGCGTAAATAAAAAAATAAATCATAAATAAAACATTCTGGCCATGTTTGTAAAGTAGGTGGTCCCGGGCCTACCTAGTTGAGTGCAAGAGAATATGACTTTATAGCCCTAACTCCTCTAGGTTGGCTTAGTAATAGAACACAAAGTCATTATTTTATTTATTTATTTGTTAGTTCGTACATGATGACAAATTAAAACATTGAATGGAATGAAATCGGAACATTGCAACAAAGTTATGATTGATATAAAACACAGTGGTTCATGTAGAAGACATGAATGTATTGGATTTGAATATACTGAATATATTATGTTGGATAACAGTATAATATTGTAAGGTATTTAAAGCCACGCTTAACCGCATGCTAAAAGTTTTCGCAAAGTTCTGTAGGTACTCTGTATCGAAGCTAAAATAATTTTAACAAGAAATTAAGACACAAACACTACAAAACTACAGTATATATAAACGATCGCTACTAATTTACGTACATGCTGTACATTCAAAACAAAGCTAATATATACAATACACAATTCAAATCTGTATCATAATGACATATGACTGTATCATATGACAATAATGAAGTTCAAATTATTACTACGGTATTTCTTTACATGTAAAAGCTTAAAATTAATGTTGAACATTGATGTAGTCAACCTACCTAGAATTAGTTTTAAATATATACAAAAATACATATGTACCCCTGAATTAAAAGGCACTTTGTCGACATTTTGCCACAAATTAAACTACAATATAGGTAATAATTGAAAGAAAGAATAAAATAAATTAAGAATTGAAACCATCACTTTATACAACGTGTGACCACCAATTTATGTTAATGACGAAACCTGTTTGCTTGTTTACTGAAATACAAAAATTGATTCTTGGAAAGCACAGTTTATTTATTTCTTTATAGTTTAACTCCTGGTCAGGTAGTATAACATAAATTTTAAATCATGGAGTTAATTAGAAAGGAACATAATCATTACAGACAGTCAGACACAATGTTTGCCTCTAATAAAAAAAAAATAAGTATGAACAGTGCACAGCACATAAAACGAGACTATAGCATTTTAGTTACGAAATTAAAGACCTTTTCGAATATCATTGCATATATCGGCAAGTTGAATGAAAGATTAGGTAAAACAACTGCCAGCTTATATACTATATGTCGTTCATACTGTACATTAATCGAATGAACGCGGTTTATTGTTGATAAAAATTATTAGGTAGCCAATTTTTTTCATAGGCTGTGGACTCCCGTTCGCAATTAATTTTCTAGTAATCTCAAAGGAATCCAAACAGTAGGATATTGAATAAAGGGTGCATACAGAGTAAAAGGAGTATGGAATCTTTGACAAGAATGGAGCAATTTGGTACCTGTCTGACAACATTTTTCAAGCTTGCAAATTATTTGCTCATATCTTGCCATAAGCATTCCTCAGAGTCTGTCTTTTATAATCTTGTGATCATTTCAATAGGAGATTCGGGATCTATTGGCATTTCTCCAGCTCCTGCCAGTAAAACAGGAACATCACCACCAGGTCTTATGCCGTCTTGGGCCTCATGTACATGAGTGATTATAACATCGTCTTGGGGCTCATTCAATCTGGCTTCATCGTCGTCATACGTTATGTTTTGGAATTCACTCGCTGGGGGCCTATTTGCTTGTGCTGGGATCAAACCCATTTCGTGTTCTTCATGATTCTCTTCAGCAACAGGACCATCTCTATTCGATCTGATGGCGTCCATTACATATATACCACTTGTAAAAGTCGCTAGAGTCTGTGAAAGAACCAAAACCACTGAAATATGAAATTGTGCAACAAGGTTACAGGACTTGCTTTACATTTCACCATACTATTGTAGGTAGGGCAAGTACCCCGTATCATGTAATGCCAAATACATTATATTACAAAGATGCTACTTTGTAATTTTGTGTCTGGAAATTTGACAAGTAAATGAATAAGTATAATAGGTAAAATTATAGTGATGTGTTGCCATGTACGAATAATCTCAAACATTTATTGCGTATCTTAATGTAGTCCACAAAAAATGAGAAAAGTATGGACATGGAATGTTTTGATCCTGTGCAACACAGTAAAAATAATTCCTTGCACAATTTTGTGTTACCTTGTTAGATTGGATGCAAGGCATAACAAAAATTGTGCAAAGAATATTTTTACAGTGTTGCACAGGATCAAAACATTCCATGTCATACTTATTATTCCATTTTGCGTAGACTATACCTTTAAACTGTAAGATAGTTTTACTTGTTGTTAACATTTAACGATTATTGTTTCATTATGACTTCATACAGATCTTCTCTTATACGAGTGACTCACTCTATTTGGTCACTTGGTCAGCACAGTTCTTACAGTACTAATTCAGTTCTGATCTCTTTTTATTAAGTAAATAACTGCGAGTTTTTCTGTCGAACCAAAATATACCGGTCGAAAATTTCGTGTTATGGCAAGTCGTTGCTTTCGAGCATGCAGCAACTGGGACTGTGCCATTTCCTCGCCGGCATTACCTCGCTGGCCAGTACATCTCCAAAATTGAAGTATCGGGCGTTACATCGCCAGACAAGTCTCTTTTCTTACAATAAATCGAATACCGACAACGCATCTGCGTTTATGCAAGTTTTGGTTATAGCACCGCCGAACAACTCAACCACTCTCTGCAGTAGTCAAGGCTGAAAACATTTTTTTAAATAGATAAACTGATAAATAACTAACGAAATTATAGGTTATTCAAAGAAAATTTTGTGGAAGTTGTAATTACAGGGGAGGAGGAAAAGGCACACTTATGAAATAACTAGCCTGCTGTGGTGTATATGAAAAAGGAGGACATGGAAAAATGAACACACACCTTGAACTGGGTCTGCACTTTATCAGGGCTGCACTTGTTTGCAGAAACTCGTTGAAATGAGTAATCTGAACACAGTGTTGCTGTTACGCCCCAGGCCTAACACAACAGCATGCGCTCATCTTGGCCTAGGCTCATGGCTCAAGGACAGACAACATTACAACAAAACACTGCACTGTAAATATGTTAAACCATAACCATCCGTCACGTATGTATTTAGCAATAAGGTAATAAAACACAAACTTTGGGTTCGAAGAGCCTCCTCAATGAGTGAGTACGTTATCATGTCACCTCCCCCCTCCCTCCTCAGTTGCTAAGTTGTCCCTTTAAGTTATTATGGTGTCCCTACTTTATTGCGTTGCCCCTTCGCCACCAAAATTCAAAATAAGTTAAGTGTACCGTCTTAAAAGCCCAGGGGGGTGGTCCATGGGGTCCGGACCCACCAAAATAAATTGTTGTTTGTAAACCTGTATGGTTTGAAGAACATATCCATTAATTCATAATAAAATAAACCTTATTGACCCCCTGCAGTCAGGCTTTCGACGCTACCATAGCACATCCACAGCCTTACTCAAAGTAACCGACGATATCAAGGAGCTGATTCTCGTCAGCTAACCCTTTTGACTTACTTGATTTCACCCTTGCCTTCAACTCGGTCAATTTTCAGGTACTAATAGCCAAGTTGCTATCGATCGGGCTCCCAGCGTTGGCGGTTGACTGGGTCAAGAACTACTTATGTGGGAGACGAGACACAAAAAGGTTCTAATGTGTGAACCCTGTCAGCAGCAAATCTTCTCCAATTGGAGCTTTTCTGCTCGGTCCCACAAGGGGGCGTGGCCTCACCCCTTCTCTTCTCCATCGCTGTTGCTGACCTACCAGCTGTCCTGAAACACTCACTCCATCATAGCTACGCCGATGATTTCCAAATTTTTAAACATTTCCCTCCTTCTGAAGTTCACTCTGCAGTAGCTGATATAAACTCAGATCTTCAAAGAGTGTCTACGTGGGCTCAAGAGAACTGTCTCCTCCTTAACCAAAAAAAACTCAATGCATACTTTTGGGCCCACATCGAACTCTCACGTCTGTGTATCAAGCTCTTCTCCCAAGTGTAATATTATCAGGAACACCAATACCTTTGCTTTCTCAGGTCAAAAATCTAGGTGTGATCTTATCAAATGATCTCTCCTGGGGCCCCAAGTAGCCACCACATCGCGCAAAGTTCTGAGTTCCCTTCATGCACTAAGAAGACTTAGGAGCCTACTCCCTTGCACCCTTAAAAAGCGCCTAGTTCAAAGCCTAGTTTTCCCTTCATTCAATTACTGTGACATAGTCTCCTCTGACATGACCGTAGACCAATCAAATCACCTTCAGCGTCTACAAAAAAATTATCCTCAACATAAATTCGTACCGGGAGCACATTACCCCTCAACTCAACTCTTTATCTTGTCTTAAGCTTAAGGGAAGGCGTAGACTCCACGAAGCTTCTTTAACCATCCTCCCATTATTTGCATCCTTGAAGCTTATGTTTGTCTTACGTTTCAGCTGCTTGCATGTGATGGCTTTGCTTTTGCTTGGTAGTGGTTGGGGCGTGATGCAGGCTGAGACTGAGACCTTGCCGTGGTATGGGGGCTTAGCCTGTATGAGGGGCTGACTTCATTAGGAGGCAGTTGCTTGTCCAGGTGACTAACGAGATGCAACGCCTACGTCTGCCCCGCGTAGGTGAAACGGGGACTGAGGAGGATGACAAGGCTGGTGATTGAGGTGAAGGCCTACCTGCGGGAGGTTGGAACCAACACATCTCTTTGCATGTCGGAGTCCGAGGTGAACCGTGGTTTGAAAGTGGCCGACTCAAACTAGGGGTCTTCATCCCCTAGTTCTGCTGGGGGGTGGAGTGGCAAGTTCGGCTGCTGCGAGTAGGTCTACAGAAGGTGGAATAACCCAGAATTGGTTCGATTCTGGGAAGGTCCGCTGGATGGACGGCTGAGGAGCAGCAGCCGGGCTACGGAGTGCTCGGGATGCGGGAAGACAAGTGTCTGGCTTTATACCTCATCAAGGCTGGTGAGAACGCGGAACGAGACCCTAGAAGGGGCAAAAACCCTCAACTACATGAAATATGGATCAAACAAAAGAACCTATATGTTTCAGGGATGCTCCTATGGAGCAGGGCCCTTCAAATAGAGTGGAAGACGTGGAAGCTTCTCTGGAGCAGGCCTCGTCTTCTTTGTCTTATTCTTTTCCCCAAGTCATGCTGACGGAGGGGGCACCGGAAGCTCTGACAGAGCAGGCCGGTATTTCCACCCAGGCCGACATGGCGGAGGGAGGAACTACCCTGGAGGGGAACAAGGAGATAGAAGAGGACCTGAGTAAGGCCGCCTCTGGACTCCGACTAAAAGGGAAGCCCAGGAGAGACTCTGCGTGGCATAAGGCTAATTTCGAGAGAAGAAAACAAGCCAAAATTGCAGCAGGGACCTGGACTTCCGGGAAACCAAAAAAGGCAGCTGGAGCTGAAAAGGTAGCCACTTTGGTGGCGGGACCTACAGCGAAAGCAGAGCCTATGGAAACGCCTCTGAAAAGGCAAAGGTCGGAAGGCAGTACGCCAAGTTCCGGAACCAAGGCACAGGTGAAGAGTCGGAAAAACATAGATGACGTGAGACCGGGAAACCCAGGACTTAGTAAGGTCGGAGGGCTATTCTCGGAGAAGCTCACGACTGTTAAAATGGCAGTAACATTTGCTGAGTTCCCCGACAGACGTCTGACAGGAGACGAGAGCGAGGAACTCATAATGTTGCTGACAGCAAAACTGCAGCTAATGAGCAATGGCTTAATGCCGTGCTTCAGTGAGCAGTACCGAGTTGACGGGGGGGGGGGGGGGGGGGGCGCTGGTTCTATACTGTGCGAATAAGGAAACCAAAGCTTGGCTTGAGCAGGTGGTTTCCGAATCCAGCCCCTGGAATGGCAACTCCCTACAAGTGGGAGAAGCGAACAAAGTCCTTAATAGGACAAGAGCCATCACCAGGCTAGCAATGCCTTATAGCAAGATGCGTATAGTAGATGTGCTTAAACAGCTGCATGCTCACAACCCGAAGGTCCAATGCAAGGAATGGCGGGTAGTAAATCATCAGCTTGAAGACGACGGGAAGACTGCGACGGTGGTGCTTTCCCTCAGTGAGACTGAGATGAATGAGCTCAGGGGGCATAACTTGCGCTTAAGTTTGGGCCTTGGAGTCATTTGTTTCAGGGTCGTCGATAAGAAGCAGCCTGGAGATGGAAGGAAAGATTAAGATCATCCAAGCCAATCTCCAGCATAAGAAAACCGCCTCGGCGAACCTAGCCAGGATGCTAAGGGCAGGTCAATACGACGTAGCCCTTATTCAAGAACCCTGGGTGGTACAGGGGAAGGTGTCCGGACTGGCTGAATCCAATGGTAAGTTGTTATATGACACTACAAATGAAAGGCCCAGAGCGGGCATTATTGTAAGCAAGAAACTAAACTTTCTCTTGTTGCAGGAATTTTGCTCGAGGGACCTTATTTGTGTCAGACTCGTAGTAAAGATACAGGGTGGTCCAAAAGAAATACTCTTGGCATCTGCGTATCTTCCATATGATTCGCCCACTCTACCTCCAACGGAAGAAGTGGAAAAACTCATTGGTGAAGTTAACAAGAATGGTGAACACCTGATCTTGGGTACAGACGCCAATGCACATCACACAATATGGGGGAGCACAAACTGCAATGACAGAGGTGAGTCCCTATTTGACCATATACTGCAGGCTGATCTCAATATTTTAAATAAGGGGAATAGGCCTACATTTATAACAAAGACTAGAAGGGAAGTGTTGGATATCACTGTGTGTACACAACACACTTCTAGGTACATCTCAGGGTGGCAAGTGCTGCTGGAGCCATCACTGGCAGACCATCAGCACATAGCCTTTACCCTTGAGGAACCTGTCATTGAAAGGCAAGTATTCAGAAATCCCAGGAAAACCGACTGGTCAGGATACCGGGAAGATCTGAGAAATGCAGTGAGAGATATTAACTGTCAAACGAGGGGTACAGTGGAATTGGACGAGGCGGTGGAGCTCATCGAGCAGACCATCTTATCCTCGTACAACAGAAACTGCCCCGTAATCGAAAAAAACATCAAAAAAAGTACGAAGTGGTGGAATAACGAATTAGCAAAAATGAAGACTGAGGTACGTAAGTTATTCAAGACCTCAGCAAAAGTTGGTAAGTGGGAAGCTTATCATAGCAGACTCACAGAGTACAACAAAGCTATTCGGAAAGCAAAACGGAAAACATGGAGAAGCTTCTGCGAAAAAGTTGAAAATACAGCAGAAACAGCTAGACTCCATAAAATACTGAAATCCACCCACACTAACCCCGTGGGAACTCTGGAAAATTCTGATGGCAAGTTTACTCGGACAGGGGAGGAGACACTGGAAAAACTTTTAGGGTGTCACTTCCCCGGTTCGGTGAAATGCGACAACAGCAGCACATCAGAAGACAATAAAGCCCGAAGGGCTGATTGGAACTGTGCCAAAAGGCTGATAAAACCGGGACAGGTGGGCTGGTCCATCAGCACTTTTGAGCCATGCAAGGCTCCAGGTCCGGATGGGATTTTTCCCCTCCTTCTTCAGGAGGGGAAAGAGATCCTCACCCCGGCATTGACAACCATCTATCAGGCCAGTGTAGCGCTTCGACATGTTCCTAAGTCGTGGGCAATGGCTAAGGTAGTATTTATACCTAAACCTGGAAAGGCGAACTACGCCCAGGCCAGGTCATACAGGCCGATATGTCTCAGTTCTTTTCTATTAAAAGCTCTAGAGAAAATCCTGGATAAACATATCCGGGAAAAAATACGCACTAACGCTGGTTTGCATAGTTCTCAGTATGCGTACCGCCCTGGCAGATCCTCTGAGACTGCATTGCATCAACTGGTGAGCAGACTGGAGGAAAGCCTGGACAATGGGGAGATTGCACTGGCAGCGTTTTTGGACATTGAGGCGGCTTTCTCCAACGCGGGACATGACTCCATGGTAAGGGCGTTGGAGAGAGTTGGCGTAAATGCAACTGTGTGTAGATGGATCAGATCCATGCTTAGCAATAGGAAGATTCTAGCATCCCTATCTGATGAGAAGGTGATGGTAAGGGCCACCAGGGGTACGGCACAGGGGGGGGGGGTTATCTCGCCCCTGTTGTGGAACCTTGTGGTGGACAAAATCATCACCAGACTCAATGAGGTGGGAGTGTACGCACAAGGATATGCGGATGATTTGGCCATTGTGATTAGGGGTAAGTCCATGACGGTCATAACCGAGCTAATGCAAATGGCTTTTTCTGAAGTAGAAAAATGGTGCAAAGCTGAAAATCTGAGCATCAACCCATCCAAAATCTCGATGGTACCATTTACTCGAAAGAAGAATCTTGATGGGGGAAAGCTGCCTAAGCTTTTCAATCAAGTTGTAAAACTGGGGACGGAGGTTAAGTATCTAGGGGTTAACCTAGACAAAGGACATACCTGGAATCCCCATATTACAAAAACTATTAACCGAGCTAAACAATTAATTTATGTTTGCAGACGGGCAATAGGCACAACGTGGGGAATCAGGCCCAAAATGGCAATGTGGATTTACACAATGGTCATTAGGCCGGTGATTACCTATGGAAGTGTAGTTTGGTGGACCAAGACTACACAGGTCACAGTGACAACCAAGTTGAATGGGCTCCAGAGGCTGGCCTGCCTCTGTATCACAGGAGCAATGTCAACTTCACCAGGGGATGTCCTGAATACTTTATTGAACCTGCCAACCCTGGGAGTCTTCATTGAAGCACAGGCCAGGATGGGCGCCTATAGATTGGAGCTGGAAGGCTGCTGGAGAAGCAAAAGGTCAGGCCACTCCAATATTACCAAAAGCATATCGGAAGACACGCTTTTAATGCCGTCAGACCGAATGACACCCCTGCTCTCATTCAGCAAACCATTTAACACTAGAATTCCAGCTAGAAAAGAATGGAATGCTGAAGAACATCAAACCGGGGACAATGACCTAGTCTGGTATACAGATGGGTCGAAAATGGAAAATGGGGCTGGAGGAGGAGTCTATGGGGAAACTGTAGACAAATCCATAGTCCTAAGCCTCGGCAAATATGCTACAGTCTTTCAGGCTGAGGTAGGGGCCATTATAAAATGCCTAGAGGAGTGTATGGAAATGGAAAGCAAGGGCAAAACCATTATTATCTATACAGACTCGCAGGCAGCGATTAAGGCTGTGGAGGCTATAAAGATCACATCAAAAATGGTGTGGCACTGCATCAACCTCCTAATAAAGGTGTGTCGGGAAAACTCAGTCTCGCTGATTTGGGTCCCGGCTCACTCGAACTTTGATGGGAATGAAAGAGCCGACGAGCTGGCTCGAAAAGGTGCAGAAACGCCATTCATTGGTGCAGAACCTAAGTACGGGATGGCTTATTGCCAGGCCCGTACTTCTGTACAAAAATGGGTGCAGAGAAAAACTGCAGAGGAATGGAAGAAAGTCCCGGAAAGCAGATTTGCTAAGAAGGTTATTCCGGGTCCTAGTAAAAAGCTCACCGATCAGCTTCTCTCTTTAAGTAGAGAGCAAGCTAGAAGGGCGGTTGGCACGCTTACGGGCCACGGCCACTTCAACAAACACATGCATAGGGTTGGCGTGAAAAACGACAGTAGATGCAGACTGTGTGAAGTTGAAGAAGAAACAGCTGAACACATTCTCTTTGAATGTGAAGCGCTGGGAAAAACTCGATACCAAACTCTTGGCCACCCTAGGTCTGAAGAGGAAACCATCCGATCTAATCCCATCACAAAAACACTAGAATTTATCAAAAAGACTGGTGTTATAAGATGGGCGTAGACGGCAAACGTGGAAGCAAAAGACCTTCTAGGTCGACGCTTATAGGAACTCAAACGAGTAGGCCCCACGAAGGTAAAAAAAAAAAAAAAAAAAAAAAACCTGTATGGTTTGAAGAACATATCCATTAATTCATAATAAAATAAACCATATTGACCCCCTGCAGTCAGGCTTTCGACGCTACCATAGCACATCCACAGCCTTACTTAAAGTAACCGACGATATCAAGGAGCTGATTCTCGTCAGCTAACCCTTTTGACTTACTTGATTTCACCCTTGCCTTCAACTCGGTCAATTTTCAGGTACTAATAGCCAAGTTGCTATCGATCGGGCTCCCAGCGTTGGCGGTTGACTGGGTCAAGAACTACTTATGTGGGAGACGAGACACAAAAAGGTTCTAATGTGTGAACCCTGTCAGCAGCAAATCTTCTCCAATTGGAGCTTTTCTGCTCGGTCCCACAAGGGGGCGTGGCCTCACCCCTTCTCTTCTCCATCGCTGTTGCTGACCTACCAGCTGTCCTGAAACACTCACTCCATCATAGCTACGCCGATGATTTCCAAATTTTTAAACATTTCCCTCCTTCTGAAGTTCACTCCGCAGTAGCTGATATAAACTCAGATCTTCAAAGAGTGTCTACGTGGGCTCAAGAGAACTGTCTCCTCCTTAACCAAAAAAAACTCAATGCATACTTTTGGGCCCACATCGAACTCTCACGTCTGTATATCAAGCTCTTCTCCCAAGTGTAATATTATCAGGAACACCAATACCTTTGCTTTCTCAGGTCAAAAATCTAGGTGTGATCTTATCAAATGATCTCTCCTGGGGCCCCCAAGTAGCCACCACATCGCGCAATGTTCTGAGTTCCCTTCATGCACTAAGAAGACTTAGGAGCCTACTCCCTTGCACCCTTAAAAAGCGCCTAGTTCAAAGCCTAGTTTTCCCTTCATTCAATTACTGTGATATAGTCTCCTCTGACATGACCGTAGACCAATCAAATCACCTTCAGCGTCTACAAAAAAATTATCCTCAACATAAATTCGTACCGGGAGCACATTACCCCTCAACTCAACCCTTTATCTTGTCTTAAGCTTAAGGGAAGGCGTAGACTCCACGAAGCTTCTTTAACCATCAAAATACTTCTTACCCATTCCCCCTCTTACCTATTCTCCGTTTTCACTGCGTTATCTTCCCATCAATACCTGACCAGTGGTGATCGCCTTCTCTTAATTCATCTCTCCCGTTCTCATATTTTTCATTTCTCTTTACTTATTTCATCCTCCTCATTATAAAACTCAGTACCCACTGAAATACGTCGTTCCGCTTCTATATACCTTTTCAAGAAAAACTACTCAAAATACTTCTTTGACCTTCAGACATCGAACAATATCTGGTGAGTGAGTGAGTGAACTGGAATGACTGTGTGACTGAGTGTGAAGGTGAGTCAATGAGATTATTTTTTACAGTCTATCATCAGAAGACCTAGGCGAAGATGGGCGGACCAGTTCCAGGAGGACCTCCTTCGAGTTGGCGACGAGGCAGCAGATTGGACAGCGGCTGCTGAGGATCGACAAAGATGCAGGGAAATTGTCAGAGTGGCCAAAAGTCCCCTTGGGCTGATGGCGCCTAATTACGAGAAGAGAGCATCTTTATATTCCAAGCAGTTAATTGTAAGAGAGGGCCTTTGGCCCTAATATTCTCTGCGAACATAGTTGTGGTTTTTTTTCATTAAAGACGATTATTACTATTATTATAAATTACGTAAAACTTTTTTTGGACCCCACTCAGAATGGTACGCTACGTCCAAGAAGGTCCCCCATTAGTTGCATTTGGAGCATCGTCGGTTGCTGTTGCAAGTTCTGGCGCTACTGAAAAATACTTATGCTAACGGAAGGGGTAGGCTAATCAGAGGGGCACAATATGATACCTCAGATTACAAAAAAGAGCCTATATGCAGCAAAGACTGCTAAACTCGATTTGCTTTGACCTCAGGAAAAAAATTTCTCAGTTGAATTGAACTTACCATTACAAAAAATACTTCAAATGTAATTTTCATCATTTCCGAAAGAAACGACGCAGGCTCATTTATTGCAGGTTCATTTCTTTGCTGCAGTACTAGAGTTATCAAGAATGCTGCTCCCGATATAACTATTCCCAAATAGGCAACGACGAAGAAACGTAAAATACAAACTTTAGTTCTCCTTAAACTCCGAATAAACACGCTGAATCTGCTGGTTTCAATCCAGATAAGAAATTTTATTAGTCTTGGTATAGACCTGATGAAACCAATGAATAACGATACGCTGGAAAGTGCCATAACAGCAATAGCTGCGACAAAGAAATTTTCTTTGGATAAGTAACTAATTGGAGCTATAAATATACACATGGCCATGAACTGAAACAAATAAATAGTAATCTTATTTACACATATTCAAATTATTGATGGTATTGCAGTTCAAGGTAGATAAGTTTTGAAACAAAAAGAATATAGTATAGAATGGAACCCATTAGAAACGGATGATAATGTGACAAAAATTAATATATCTTGATATCCAGCAAAACTACAATTGCAATGGAGAAGGGTTCAATTAATGAGGTAATAAAAAACCACAACTTTTGTACTTATATATTTTTTTTTACATAGGCCTAACTTCAAAATGTATGTGAAAAATTGAAAAAAATCAAGTTTTTGGTTTTTTCTTTTTCTTTTCCAAAGCAAAAATCCACGAAATTTGGTGAAAACTTACCTTTTTAAGTTCAAAATACACTGTAATGTTTTTATACAGAAAACAGGTACTTATTTTTTAGCCTAATTTTGATTAATTAGGGAAAAAGCCTAATTTTTATTTGAAAAATCTCACTTCAAAATATCGATTTGTATAAAAAAGTTGGTTGCCTTTCTTTCCGTTGAATTCAATGCTTTTTGATGGTGTACATTATTTTTTCAGATTAGGATTTATTGTTTTCAGAATTTTAAAAGAAAATTTAGCATAGTGTAAATTTTTTTACACCACCAGAAAGAAAAAAATTTCGACAAATAAAAAGCCCACCAATTGTTTTATAAAAAAAAATGTATATTGTCGATTGATAATTAGGGTGCTTTTTCGATATCAAGTCAAAACAAAGTGAAAAAAAAAAATAAAAAAAAATAAGTACCTGTTTTCTGTATAAAAACATTACAGTGTATTTAGAGCATAAAAAGGTAAGTTTTCGCCAAATTTCACAGGAAATTTTTTTGTTTTTAATTTTTTTAAAATTGTTCACGTGGCCTAAATATTGAGGTTAGCCCATATGAAAAAGTATACAGTAAGAACAATAATCACACCCCATTTGAGCCTAAACATTTTTATAGGAATTTTATCCCCGAAAACGACCAAATAACGGATAAAAAATGATTTTTCTGCGAAAATTACAACTGGTAATCTTAAAAAATGCCCTGTGTCGCCATAGAAACCTAAATTATTGTACTAATGTATTGTATGGTTACATATATGGTACCTACCATTTCGGTTTCATTGACAAAAGGCTTCAGTTTATTATAAACGTTACGTGTTGAAATGCACATTTTGCAAGGTGTTTTGGCCCAGCCTGAAACAAATACATTATTAATTGGCACTGCAACAAAATAATTTACTTAATATACTATATTTATAATAAACCATTAGAAGACCCACTCTATAGCCTCGGGCAAATATATATATGTAAAATGAAATTATGCAGTAAATTGTAGAAGCATAATAAATAAGTGTTAATAATATTTGTTCCTTTTTGAAGTCTGAACTTGTATAGGCGCACCACACACAGATTTTAGCAGAAAATTTCCACCTCCTTCTCCACTTCTCCATGTCTCTGGCCGTTCTCTTGAGTTCCATGTAGGTTCCGCATCTCATATCTTTCTTGAGGTCTTCTGCGTACGCCTTCCTTGGTCGCCCTCTTGCATTGTTACCTTCGATTGTTCCTTCTATGGCTATTTTTTTTGGTTGTTCAAAAAGGACATTTTGCTTTCCAATACTCACATATTTACTTTTGATGCATTGGAATAAACCCAAATAATGTGTCGATCATTACGTCCCGTGTTCAACTAGTAATGCATTTGACCCTATACTGATTGCCTCATAGACATGCAGGATATTTTTATTTTTATTTTTATTTTTTAAATGGTATAGTATATAGCCTAATAAATATATTTATAATAGCTGCAATAGTTGTCACCTTTAGGTCTGTTACATAATAGGCCTACTGCATAAATAATAAAGTAATAAACTATACTTACAAAGGTTGTCAAAAATCAAAAAAACAGATTGCCTATATACACGATACTGAATAAAGCTGAAGGAAGACTGGGAAAATTTAAAGAAGTGCTCAGCTAATTTAAACCAGTTTTGTGCTGTATTCACAGGTTTAATTTCCAGATCTAATATATATTGTAGGCAATGCCGGTAACTCGCGTTTCCATTGACCTCGTTTTGCAGAATGCACATGACGTTGACGTGGTAGCAGACATCATTAATAAGTCTTTAATGACTGCTACCACGTCAACGTCATGTGCATTCTGCAAAACGAGGTCAATGGAAACGCCGCCTAAGATGGGTTATCACCCAAATTCGAATTGCATCTAATTTATTGAACTTATGCATTCAGAGGTTCACAGATTATGTGTTGCATTGGGCTGCAAGGAAGCTAATGGCGGAAGCCTAATGCTATGGCGTAGTTAAAAAAAATTACAATACGTATACAATATATACGTATACATACGTATATTGTATCCTTCTTTTTTTCACTCTTTCTCTCTTTTTTTCTTCTCTATTTAATTTTAACGATTCATCAATAACACAATGTTTTAGTTTTAGGGAGATTCATCTACCTATTGAGAAGGCGACCAATGTTCGACTTTCGGAAAATTTCATCACAACTTTTCATTTCATGACCCGCTGAGCCTAAAACCACCCTCCGTTCAAAATGTTGTAGCCTGTATATATATATATATGTATATCGATTTTAGGAAACACTAATTTCCGTAAATATTATTCGATTTTGATGAAATTTGGCACAAAAATTGATCATACAAATGTCTTGTTCGTGTTCGTTAACCAGCCAGATCCACTATTTAGTTACAATATGGCGGCCGATTGAAACCTTGTATAATTCATATCTCAGTTAGTATTGGTCGCAGAGGAATGAATTAAAATCTGACTGAAAGCCCGTATTATTATCTACGACAATAGTAATTACCATTTTACTCACCAACCATTTGAAGATGGCATCCAGCCAAAGTGAAAATAATTTGGTAAATAAAAGTTCATAGTCGGTATTGTGGTTTGAAATTTGGAACACAAGAGTGTTTTGTGTGTTGATGTTGAGGTCGGGGAATAATGAAGTATTTTTATTTGTTATTACATGACGTAGGTAGCGTAGAGAAAAAGCAGGGTCTGCGGAATCTCCTTACTCCAGCAGCCTGGTCGAGGCGATTATAATACCGGGGTTAAATAAATACCCTTGGATTATAACTGTAAACAAACTAATTTTGAATAGCACTTTCCATTATAAAATTATCTTGTTTACATTTTTATTACCAGGGGATTAAATAAATACCGGTATTATAATCACCTCGATCAGGCTGCTGTTCGGTCAGAGCCTTAAGGGATTTTTTTTTATAGATAGCATGAAAACAAGACTTTATAGGCTAGTCTTATTTTATTTATTTCAATTAAGTCGTTTTTCAATTTAATTTTCATAGGGCTGGGTTTATTACTGTGGTGTTAAACGAAGACAAATAAGTGCCAATCTATTGTTTATTTTCGAAGTTGAACATATTATAGTGTGAAAACCCAGGGAATGTTATTATTATAGAAAAACCTCAGTTAATTCTAAAATTCCAAGCTTAAAAAAAGTGAGTCAAGAAATGACCATGATGAAAATTACCCTCAGGGCTATTATCATTAATAAATTTTTGTTTGTTCTTGAACTTTAGAAATATATTTTTCAAATTTGTTTGTTTGTTATAAAGTAGCCTACCACTTCATTCAGTAAATGGCTCAAATTCTCCTGTCGAGTGGATTTATTTACCATTTTATAAAAATTAATAATAATAATAAAATTAATTAACTAATAATACATTAAAATATTTACGATTTAAATAAAAATAAAAATAACAGAAATATTCTTAATTTGCCCTTAAACTTAAACCATCTATACGCCCTTATTACAAAATCTTAAATTTATTTATTAGATCGAAAAAAATATTTGGTATGCCTTAAATCGAAGTACAATAATACGAGTTGAATCTGAATTTAAGATTAATTTACACTTGCCAATTTTTCTATTATTTTCACAGTGAATTGCAGTGAATCTTGCATTTTTTTTCATTTATAGCTCTAGTATTTTGGTTGATCTTGTTCTGATGACCCTTTGTTTGTAAATATATATAATTATAGGTGGATAGGCTGCTAGGGCTGAACTGCAGGCTACTAGTGGGGTCACAGGTGGCGGATAGTGAACGGCCATCAGATATGATGGGTAGCTGCGAATAAGATGAATAAGCAGTCCCCGACCAAGCAGTACCGAGTGGGATCCGGTTAAAGATCCCCACCTAGCTCCTTGGAGCTAGGGCATGGGCACCCTTTTGTCCATGGGAGAGAAAAAGCTCCCTAAAGGCGGAAGAATTCAACAGAGGAGTCAACGGCATAAGGATGCAGAAGGCAACGGGAAACCACTGCATTAAAGGTCCTTCGGGGCATCCCTTGTACAATCATCATGAGCGAAATTTTTTTTTTCGCACATATGATCGCCAATCTTCAACGTTGAAGGGGCACGAGAAGAAGAAGAAGAAGGCTGCTATTTGAAGTATACGCCGTATGAAAAAAAATTTTGTGCCAAGTATATTTGTAAGAACGTTCTAACTATTTTTAATAAAATAAAAAAACACATCCATTTAAGACACAAAAAAAGGAAATGGAACATAAGAGTGGCATATAGATGCAAACTAAGCATGGTTCACAAATTTTGAAATTGAGTTTTTGGCGCCGATAGATTCGTCTGGTTTAAGTGTGTCCATAGAATTTATTAGCAGAAGTCAATTATCGTGTAGTTCAGCGTAACACTGGTTCAAGGATTTCGCTTAGGCGCCCATTCCATTGACCGGCTAGGGCTATTTCCAAAAACGGTGACGTGGCAGCAGACATTCAAGACTTAGGTGACGTTTCCACCGACCTCGCATTGCAGAATTGACGGAAATGTTTATTTTCCTCTATGCCATAGTTAAAATTGATCAATGATCATACAGTAAAATCACAAACAAACAAACTAAAATTAAAAAATGGCGTCATGGGATATGTTAAGTACAAACATTTTAATAGATTTCTATAAAAAGAAAAATTCAAATTTCCGTCAATGCCATTTGCATTCTGCAATGCGAGATCGGTGGAAACGACACCTAAGTCTTGAATGTCTGCTACCACGTCACCGTTTTTGGAAATAGCCCTAGCCGGTCAATGGAATGGGCGCCTAAGAACCTATCACAAGACACTTGGCTACTGTTGTTCTCCCGAACAATTAACTGGAACAGACTTGGCTCAGTTTACATCTATACTACTCATGATTAAAATAAAATAGAAGTCATGAATGTATTGGATTTTAATATACACGTAGGTCTATATAATATTGTTTAATAATTAATAATGTGTTATATAAATAAACACTGCCTTTATTTTTATTTTTTAATTCCTGGGTCAACAGTAGTAGTTAGTTTGATTTAAGATGTTTTCAATGTAATTGCAAAGGCTTTCACGGCCGGAGTCAAATGAAGAACCAGTAGAATCCGGGCTGATGGGCCGTGGTCGAATTGAAAGTGAACTTCCAAACGTTTCGTCAACATCTCGTAGCTCGCTACGGAGCCACCGAGGTACAACCTTCGAAGTCTACGCAGCGCCACTGAAGATGTCGACCGCAGATGTTGACGAAACGTTCGGAAGTTCACTTTCAATTCGACCACGGCCCATCAGCCCGGATTCTACTGGTTCTTCATAAGATGTTTTCGTTCCAATAAGGCCACGGCACCCATAATTCTTGCATGCTATAAGTTTTTGCCAAACTCTGTAGATAGCCTACTCAGTATTGAAGTTAAAATAATTTTAAAATGACATTAAGGCACAAACATTATTAAAAACCACTGTTGTACACGATCACTACGGTACCAATAAACAGGCAAGCACATGAATGAGAGCACCTACAATAGGCAAATCACTTACTTACTTACTAGCCAACGCCCACCCTTGGCATCTGAGCCATTTGGTGACGCGCTGACCAGTATAGACGAGCTATCCCCGCGAAGTCGTCCTCATCATCCTCTATTGCGTCGTCAGTTAGGGCTGGGCAGTTAGGAAGGTGCGCAGCAGTCATTGGGGCGTAGTCGCACATAGGGCACGCATCGGACTCTAGGACCCCAATGCGGTGCAGGTGAGATGCCAGGTAGTCATGTCCGGTGGTTGTTCTGAATGCTGCGACGCTCACGGCTCTAGGTAGGTGTTTTGGAAATAGGCAAATCAAAATGTCTAAGTCATAGACCTCAAATTATTAATAGCTTATTTATTTACATGCAAACGCTTAACATACAAATAAGTCCCGAATTAATTCAGACTAAAATTAGGTCGGAGTTAATTTTGAGCGTTAATATAGCCTACACAATATAAGCTTTGTATATACAAAAATACATAAGCTACATAATGCATTTTAAGACACATTGGTTTATCACAAATAAAACTACAATAATATATCTTTAATTGAAATAGAAAATGAAATAGACTGAAAAAAGAATTTTAAATATGACCGGCAATTAATAAAAATCATGAAACTGTGTTACATAAATTGACACTTGGCATAGGAGAAACGCAGTACATTCATTCCTCTTAATTCCTTGTTATAAAGTTTTGTCATGGAGTTAATTTGAAAAGATTATATTATAACATATGATAAAAAAATAAGTATGAATAAGGACATACAGTATATACACGTACATACAGTATATACACGTACATACATAAAAGAAATTAAAATTAAAACCCATACCGGGACAGTTACTTGAGGATCCATTTGAGTCTCACCGGATGTGTCGTCTAACAGCTTAGATGAAAGATTCCATGATTGGGCAACACTTTAACTGCTACTCCATTTGTCAGCTATTTTCACAATATTCGATTGATACCCAAACGAGGTTTACTGTTGTAAAAGAAATATTTTCTTCTGTAGCCAATTCTTTGATATGCTGTGGACTATGAAGCATCCGTTCACTATGTTCACGTAAAACTCAAAGGAAGGTAGGATAAGAGCACATATAAAGTAAACATACTAAAATAAGTATGGTATATATGACAATGACACTGAAAAAAATTGAGTAATTTAGTAAGTATGTATAGTCCACGCAAAGAGAAAAGTATGGACATGGAATGTTTTGATCCTGTCCAACACTGTAAAAATATTTCTTGCACCATTTTGTGTTACCTTGTTGCATTGGATGCAAAGCATAACAAAAATTGTGCAAAGAATATTTTTACAGTGTTCCACAGGATCAAAACATTCCATGTCCATACTTTTCTCATTTTGCGTGGACCATACTTGACTGATAGTTTACAAGGACGATGCTTAATGCACGAATGCAACTTTTACGATCATAGTATGTTCCCATCGGGCACCTGCCTTCCACTAAGTCTCTTTTACAACGTGGTTATTTTACTCCTAACACGCTGATTTTTTTTTATATCAATCCTCAATCATATAGCCTATTTAAATTTGCGACATATTATTACAAATACAGTTACAAATACTTAATTTCTAAATTTTTCTGTCTGAGTGATATTAATATTTGAACTTCCTTGCTATATTGTAATTTATTGCCGGCACTTTTTTTAAGGGAATCTTTACAAGACTCGTTATTCTAGAAATGCTTATACTAATAAGACAGTGTATAGTCTGCTACTAATTTACTTACATTTAAAAAAAAAAACCAATGGCAACCACATTTCGAGATAAGACAGTCGAGCTAGAAGTTTTTTAAGCAGTGCTATCCCTTCTTCTCCCTTCTTTGGCACTTGTCTTCAATGTTCCATCCTTCTACTGATTGGGCTGCATTGCCCAACTCTGCCTGAGCAGCATTGTCCCCTTCTACCTCCAAATCTTCTTGTCGGTTTCGGCTACACCTCTTGGGCTTCCTTGTTTACTTTTATCAGCGACACCTTGTCGAGACTTTGCTGCTGACGCACCACGTTTATCTCCAGCTTTAGTCGGAGATTTCTGGCCATGGTCAGTTATTGGTCTTGGTGACTGCAGAGGTACCGGTAATTTTGTAGATTGGTGACCTGACAGAGCCGTTGATTGTGGGGAACCTGTTGCTTTAGCTTGCTTGGTATCTGTTGCTAGTTTACTTGATTTTGTGGGAGATTTCGAGCCTACTGACGTTGTTCTAGATGGTCCTTTCAGCGAAATAGCCCTATGGACATCACCACCACGTTTATGAGCCGAAAAAGCCACAGTGGGCTCTGAATCAGTTACCGATTTACTTGATCCTGGTGCAGATTTAGATTCTACTGTTTTATCTGTTCCTGGCTGTGAAATATGGACAATACCTCCGGGTAGATCAGCTGAAGAAGACGTCGGCTTGGATTTTGCAGCGGTTTCACTTACTTCTGTTGGAGATTTAGGTTCTATTGACGTTGTTTCAGCTATTTGTGGCAGTGAAGCATGTACATCAGAACCGAATGAATAACCAGACGAAGTCGTTGTCAGCTTGGATTTTGTTGTTGATTTGCTTGCATGCCTTGCAGATTTTCCGAGTGGATGACCCGTAGAAGACGTGGTTGGCATGGATTCATTTGCTGGTTTACTTGCTTCTGTTGGAGATTTAGGTTCTACTGACATTGTTTCAGCTGTTTCTGGTATTGACACTTGGACAACCTGGCCAGGTTGATGAACTGGTTGTAATCCGACATTCACTTCAGCGTCATGGGGCACATTCACCTGATTGGCTCGGTGCTCATTTATTTCTTCTTGGGACATATACACTTCGGCGACATGGTACTCTATCACTTGATCGTCATGGTGCTCATTTATTTCGTCTTGGGACGCATTCGCTTCAGCGACAAGGTACACTATCGCTTGATCGCCTTGGTGCGCGTTTATTTCGTCTTGGGACACATTCACTTCAGCAATATGGTACTCTACCGCTTGATCGTCTTGGTGCGCATTTATTTCGTCTTGGGACACATTCACTACGGCTTCTCGGGTCACGTTCACTTCAGCGTCATGGGACATATTCACTTCAGCGACATGGTACATTATAGCTTGATCGTCTTGGTGCTCATTTATTTCGTCTTGGGACACATTCACTACGGCTAATTGGGACACATTAACTTCAGCGTCTTGGTACACTACCACTTGATCGTCTTGGTGCGCATTTATTTCGTCTTGGGACACATTCACTACGGCTTCTCGGGTCACGTTCACTTCAGGGTCTTGGTACACTACCGCTTGATCGTCTTGGTGCGCATTTATTTCTTCTTGGGACACATTCACTACGGCTTCTCGGGTCACATTCACTTCAGGGTCTTGGTACACTGCCGCTTGATCGTCTTGGTGCGCATTTATTTCGTCTTGGGACACATTCACTACGGCTTCTCGGGTCACGTTCACTTCAGCGTCTTGGTACACTACCACTTGATCGTCTTGGTGCGCATTTATTTCGTCTTGGGACACATTCACTACGGCTTCTCGGGTCACGTTCACTTCAGGGTCTTGGTACACTACCGCTTGATCGTCTTGGTGCGCATTTATTTCTTCTTGGGACACATTCACTACGGCTTCTCGGCTCACATTCACTTCAGGGTCTTGGTACACTGCCGCTTGATCGTCTTGGTGCGCATTTATTTCGTCTTGGGACACATTCACTACGGCTTCTCGGGACACATTCACTTGGGCGTTTTCGAGCACATTCCTTTCGATATCTCCACCTCCGCCTCCAGCAGGTGCTCTGTTTAGTTCTGCAATACTGCGGTCCAATCTGGTGGAGTCTACAAAGTATGTCAGACATGTTCCAATCAAGATCACCTGTAAAAGGAACAAATCCACTGAACCGTGACATCTTGCGACAAGGTTATAGATATTATTTTACATTCCGCCATATTCGGTTAAATAACCAGCACAGAATAAAGAATATGGAAACTGTAATAATATAATATAAACGGCTTTGATTGGAAGTTGGTGGAATGCTTGTATATTCATATGAGTTTCTACTAACTATTTGATCGTGACACAAGAATTCCGTTACTTAGTGAGACAAATGAAGAGGCGATTATTTTTAATCTTAACCTGGGATTAAAAGTGAAAAAAAGCTGTATGAATTTCTATCCATAATATCTTTAAAAAAGTTTTTTTTTTTTTAAAAACTAAATCTTTGTCTTGTAAATTTGGAAAGTAACTTGTTCGGTTCTGTTGCGTACACTATTTAGCACCTAAAACATACCTGAAGGTAAAATGCATAGGAAGATTCCTCTGGATAATTGCTTTCTTTTTGGTGATTTTTCATGAGAATTGAACCTTTTTTTACCTGAGCCAGACCATCATACGACTTAGCAGATTTGGTTTAAATTAAAAGAAATTAAAATTTAGGTGATTTGTATGAATTTAAAAGAAATCGTTTGGGGTTTGACGGGAAGAAAAAGTTGAAAATTGAGTCATTTTTTTTTACCCCTAGGCCCATAGAAGCAAACTATCAAGGGAGAAGCGACCCATTGCGTTTTGTTAACATTAACAGCGACTACAATATATACTACTTAGTCGAAAAGCTGATGGGGAGAGAAAAATATATGTCTGGGTACCAATTTTTTTTTGTGGCTGGATCGTGAAGAGGACCATAAAAAAGTAAAATTAAACGGCTTCTTGCATTCGTTGGACTGGATCTCCTATTTTATATATGTATATATAGGCCTGAAATTTTTTTGGACAAAGTTAAATTTTTTAGTACCAGCGCAAGAACACTCCCAACAGGTGGTGCATGTTACCTAAACAAGCCGCAAGAAGTTGCACACATGGGATTTTCCCACGAATGCGGCCGTTTCAAATTTCCAAAAAATGTCGAATTAGCCATTTTCGGGTACCACTTTGAGAACGATCTAAAATTGCTCCCAGTAAATAGATAAATAATTGTATACACTTCTTGCTGTGTTGGGGCGGGGCTTTCCCATGACAGAAGCCCATTTTTTGATTTTTTGAAAAAACTTCATGCGACCACCCTGCCGCGTACCAGTGCAAAAACCCTCGTAAAATGTCGTGAATGTTCTCTGAACACATTAACGGGCCGCAGGAAGTCGCGAAGTCGCTCACATGAAGCTTTCCTATGAATGCGACCATTACAAATTTTCAAAAAGCCCGGAACTAAAAAATGTCTCATTACTCATTTCGGGGTATCCCTTTGAAACCAATGTCAAACTAATGCCTGTAAACAGACCTTTCATTCTAAACCTTTTTTTACTCTGTTGTGCCGAGGCTTTCCCCCCGACAGAATTCTTTTTTGAAAAAAAAAATGTATGCGACCATCCTGCCACGTAAAATATGGTGAATGTTCTCTGACCACTTAAACAGGCTGCGAGAAGTTGCCCACATAAAGATTTTCGCAAAATGTGGTTGGTGCTAATTTCCAAAAAAATTGCTACCTTGAGACAGGTGGGAAAGTAGCCAACTCCTTGCAATTATAGATCTTCCACTTTGTACACTTTTTGCTTTGCTGGGCCAGGCTGGGCCTCTGCCCCTTACTAGGTGTTTTTCAAATAGAATTAAACCTTTTTGTGTCTTATTGTTATGTAGGAGGAAAGTTTACAACATGCCTGAGCTTAGTCACATTATTACAGGGGCTCGGGACCACCTCTCCTGTGGAAGATTTCTGTGTACACGTGCAGCCATTCAGAGGAAGGGTATAAATTCCTGATTGTATTTAACGCTGCCTGCTTTAGCTCTTGTTCAAGGCTCATTTTCTTCGGCTGGTTGTGGTCTAGCAGTGATAAGTTAGCGCCAGGCAAGGAATCAAATATGATGGAGGAGGTGCTGAGTGGGGCCATAGGGTGATCCGGGATGTTGTATTGTCTTTAAATTTATGGAAATTGACATCAGCCAACTTCCGCGGAAATCTTCAGGTGGTGTTTCTTGGTGATGACTGATGAGGAATCATGAATTACGCGGCAGGGTGGTTTCATGATTAAAAAAAATTCTTCTGACAGGGGTTAAGTTGAGGCACAACACAGCAAGAAGTGTATAGAACGAAACGTGTAACTACAGGGGGTACATGGAGCCCTTTTTTTCAATTTGGAACCCCAAATTGCATTACCATGAACTCAAAGAAATTGCTTCTGTTAGTTTAAAATTCGTGGAACAAGATAGCAAGAAGTGTATATAGAACGAAAGGTCTATTTACAGGGAGTAGTTTCAAAGTGGTACCCCGAACTTAGTAATGCGACGTTTTCTGGAAATTGGTATCATCCGAATTGGGAGGAAACTTCAAATGAGCAACTTCTCGAAGCCTGTTTAAGTGTATTTCAAGAATACCTAGTCAGGGGCAAAGGCAAAGCCTGGCCCAGCTCAGCAAAAAGTGTACAATGTGGAAGGTCTATAATAAATTGCAGTGAGTAGGCTACATTCACACCTGTCTCAAGGTAGCAAGTTTTTGGAAATTAGCACCAGCCGCATTGTGCAGAAATCTTTATATGGACAATTTCTTGCAGCCTGTGTAAGTGTTCAAAGAACATTCACTATATTTTGCGAGGGTTCTTGCTCTTGTACGCAGCAGAATGGTCGCATGAAATTTTTTTCAAAAAAGGCTTCTGTCGGGGTGAAAGCCTAGGCACAACAGAGCAAGAAGTGTATGGAATTAAAGGTCTGCTTACAGGGAGTAATTTGAGATCGTTTTAAGTGGTACCCGAAAATGGCTAATTCGACATTTATTGGAAATTTGTAACGTCCGTATTCGTGGGAAAATCCCATGTGTCCAACTTCTTACGGCTTGTTTAGGTGTCGGGGTAACATGCACTACCTTTTGGGAGTTTTCTTGCGCTGGTACTAAAAAATTTAACTTTAACAAAAAAAAATAATTAGGCCTTCGGAAAAAATAGGGGATCCAGTCTGACGAATGCAAGAAGCCGGTTTTTTTTAACTCTTTTATGGTCCTCTTCAAAAGGACAACTCCTCGCAGCCTGTTTAAGTGTTCAGAGAACATTCACGATACCTATAGGCTACATATAGGTACTTTAGGAGGGTTCTTGCACTGGTACGTGGCAGGGTGGTTGCCTGAAGTTTTTTTTTTTCAAAAAAAAGCTTTCAAAGTGGTAGGTACCCGAAAATGAGTAATGAGACATTTTTGAATATTTGTAATGGTCGCATTCGTGGGAAAGCTTCATGTGTGCGACTTCTTGCGGCCCGTTAATGTGTTCAGAGAACATTCACGACATTTTACGAGGGTTTTTGCACTGATACGCGGCAGGGTGGTCGCATGAAGTTTTTTCAAAAAATCAAGAAATGGGCCTCTGTCAGGGGAAAGCCCCGCCCCAATATAGCAAGAAGTGTATAAAATGAAAGGTCTATTTACATGGAGTAATTTGAGATCGGTTTCAAAGCGGTACCCGAAAATGGCTAATTCGACATATTTTGGAAATTTGTAACGTCCGTATTCGTGGGAAAATCCCATGTATGCAACTTCTTGCGGCTTGTTTAGGTAACGTGCACCACCTGTTGGGAGTGTTCTTGCGCTGGCGCTGGTACTAAAAAATGTAACTTTGACCAAAAAAAAAAAAAAAAAAAAAAAAATAGGGGACAGTCTGACGAATGCAAGAAGCCGTTTTATTATACTTTTTTATTGTCCTCTTCACGATCCAGTCACAAAAAAATTGGTTCCCAGACATGTACATTCTCGTCCGTCAGCTCTCCAACTAACTTTAAATTATTTTTTCAGCGTTTTTTTAAAAAGTTTTTTAGTGTTAAACCACTCAAAATTGAGATAACCTAAAATAAAGAAAACGATCCCGTGTTATAACTTTTGCAAACCTTACATGCAATATTTCATCAAAGTCCATAGAGTGGTTTGCCCGCAAATCGATTAACAGACAGATGGACAGACCGGAATTTCGTAAAAGCCAATTTTTTGGGGGGGTTTCTGGGACCTCAAAAACGTGTAAATCCATTCAAGTATCGGAATCGAAAATTTTGATAAATTTATTCAAAATTAATTTGTTTTCATACGAAATATTAACCCCGTTAATAAGTTAAACCGGCATAGTGGACCCACAGACAATATTTTGTTGATATTATACGATTAAAATTTCAATGATAAAACATATAGTAATATATAATGGGCATGTAAAGCAGGCGATCCCGGGCTTTCCTAGATGAGTGTAAGAGAGGCCTTATAGCCCTAACTCCACTAGGTTGGCTTAGTAATAGAACAAAAAAAGTTGATATTTATTTATTTATTTATATCAACTTCACTTCACAACTTAAAAGATATTAATTTTCTCTGCTCTTTTTTGTTTCCCAGTCTTTTCTTCTGACTTCTAGCTTTCCTGGATCCAATCTCAGCTTTCTCCGGGCTTCTTGCATTGACTTTCTCTTCTGCTCCCTCCTTTTCTGTCATTTGCTTTCGGCATTTTCTAAAAGATGAGATTTTGATCATTTTTTACAGTCCAATTATTTATAAAACAGTGCTAACTTTTGTTAAATCACTTAATACCTATATATATTTCTATACCAGTAGTTTCTTTAAATGGATTTATGGGCCAAATATCACAAAATATAAAAACTAGTAATTCGTTTAATGAAACTGGGCCTGGTAGCACTAAGAAATGTACTTTTGCGCCATTATTAGTGTCACGTCTGTGGTTCCACTGTCACGTCCGTGTTCTGATTTGTCCACGGATGTGATGTCCACGGACGTGACATACGACATCAAAAATGAATTTACCAAGAAACCAGATTTGGTTAGGGGTCATGGTTTAACTTCAGAGCATATAGATATTTCTTTGATATTTATGACTGAAAAATAATAAAAGCGCTAGTTCATGCTAGTTCCCGTCAGTAGAAAGATCGGAAGTGACAAAACGATCTTCGCATTAACCTAAAATGGGCATTTTTCTATTACTTACCACAAAATTAAAGGGCCAATGTCCATCGTTTAAAAATCACAACAATAACAACGTTCAGGGCAGCCAATTCACGAAAAGCGTGGCATTACTTTCCCTCTCTCGCGCCATTTTTTATATTTTAAGCTTTGTCCACGGACGTGGCATTACTGGTGGATACAATTTTTCTCATTTTCTTTGTTATTGATGTTATGTTACGAAACATAAATTACAAACTCCCTGTAATTTGCAATTATATTATGCGCAATCCTCAGAAATTATTCCGCTTCATAGTAATTATTTACACTTTAAGGGCTCAAATTCACACTTGAAAAGTACAAGGAGACAGTCCACGGACGTGATATGTGGTCGTATTTTTAAATGAAATAATTTCTAATCCTTAATTTTTTAATCGTGCATGGTGCTGATGCACTTTTCGACAACATCACTTGCTAGGCTGGGCAGTGAGTTAAAATAAAATAAATTTGCAAACAAGTAGATACATGACATGTGTCACATAACTGAGAATGACCCATATACATACATTAAATTCATACATACTGTACATGACCGTGCCCAGGGAGGTGGTCCAAGGGGTTCGGAACCCCTTCGACTTAAAACTGGACGGAATGGACTTTCATTAATGAAATACGCAAAGAACCGGTCCGAGTTTACCCGAACATGCTTTCCAATTTGTAAATTAGTAGATATAGACATGTGTAATTGCATGGGAAATAATTTCCCTATGGTTAAATTTCAGATCCCTCGAGGGGGGGGGGGGGTCCACCGCAATATATTAAAAACCCCATAAAACATAATTGCATATTCTGGAACGAACAGACCAATACATTGTAGCAGTAGTAACAATGACACATGGCACGTAATGTATTGGAGCGTGAATTTTCCATAATTTCTCAAAAAATAATTTTTTGCACTGGAGAAATTTTTTTATTGGGAATGCTACAAATCCGTTGTTACTCTACTGAACACCTAAAACATGCTTGAATGTAGAAATCATCGATAGAAAGGTTCCGCAGAAAAATTGTTTTTTTAGTCATTTTTCATTAAAATTCAGTTACGGTATTTTTGTTTTTTTTACCCCCAGAAGCAAACTATCAAGAGGCAAGCGACCCCCCGCATTTTGTTAACATTAATGACGACTACAATATATGAGAATTTAAAAGAAATCGTTGGAGCCGTTTTTGAAAAATAATTTGTTTAGACGTTCTTTTGGAGTTTTTTGAGAATAACCCCCCCCCCCCGCAAAAAAAAAATTGAGTTAGCCCAAAATAAAAATCCTCTCGAGACGTGATTTTTGTCAACCTACGTGCTAAATTTCATCAAAATCCACTGAGTAGTTTGCTCGGAAATCGATGAACAGACAGACGGACAGACAGACAGACAGACATTTCGTAAAAACTAACTTTTTTGGGTTCCTGGGACCTCAAAACCTGGAAATCCGTTGAAATCTCGGAATCGAAAATTTCGACCATCACAAAGCTTTCCTTATACTACGTAAAAATTGGAAAGCAAAAACATTTCTCCCAAACAAAACCCTGGCACGGCCTTGATACTGTATATACATACGTTTAAGTATAACATTTTGAACGGATGGTGGTTTAAGACTAGGAGGGTGGTCTTAGGTTCAGGGGGTAATGAAATGAAAAGTTGTGAAGAAACTTTCCGGAAGTCGAATATTGTTCACCGTCTCAATAGGTAGATGAATCTCCCTAAAAATGCCCAATAGAATGATTTATTTTGAACTTACTTCTAAAATAGCGGCGTATACTGCGAACATTAAGTGCACCACTTTCGGATCCGCCACTGCCGAAAAATCATGTGTCGAAGGATCTGTTGTCGAAGGATCAGTTGTCGAAGGATCAGTTGTCGAAAGATCATTTGTCGTAGGATCATTAGTCAAAGAATCATTTCTCGCAGATTCATTTCCCTTATAAGTTGGCTGCGTCATGATAAGATAGGGGAAAACAACTATTACAATGCAATAGATGGAGGCCATACTAAAGAGATTATGACGTTCAAATTTTCTGTCACTCACATTCAGTCTCTTTCCCGTCAAGTACAATGTGCACCTGATTACATTCATTAACAGTGATAGACTTGCAACACACATAACCGCTACCGCAGCATTGTAGTAGTGGCTGTGGACTTTCATTTCGTAGGCGTAGAAAAGCGTTGCCACGGACAGTATCTGCAATCAATCAATCAGTAGAAAAAGTTAAATTAGTCGTGACTCCGTCGTATTTCATTTTAATAAAAAACAAAAACAAAAAACAAATCTTGCATAATATACTAGTATGATCCCAGATACCATTGATACTTCATTGAATTCCTCCGCCTTCGGAGCTCAACCCCATTGCAAAAGAGTGCCCTAGTAGTGGTTGCTTATTTAGTTGTGGCAGCTATTCGTCCCGTCACACAGTCCTCTTTGGGCTGCTGTGGCTTTTATAGACAAACTTGCACCACCAGAATTGCCCCCCCCCCTTCCTCAGATTATGCAGCTGCTTGGTCGCGGACTGCTTAATCGTTATATCCGCAGCTAGGCTGACTACCATATCTGGTAGCTTCGTCGCTTTTCTTCACCTGCAAACCCGCTATTAACCTGCAGGTCAACCCCAGTAACAAAGTAGCGACTTTTCCCCTCTTTGAGAGGTTACGTTAAGAGAACATGCGTTAATAGAAAATGAGCACCCCAAAATTTGTTGTTTTTATTGGCTTTTTATTTTTTATTTAATTAACAAAGGATGCCATTAAAAATTTGGCTCATGGAAGTTGTAGAAGACTGCTTCATGCATCATGTAAAAGGAAATATCAAATTTGTGGTACCTTAGTTCTTTCATAAGTACCAGAACGGACTAATCCGGGATTTTTTGAAGAACTACAAAACCGAAAAGTAAAAATACCCAATTATATGATGCACGAAGTAGTCTTCTACAACTTCCATGAGCCAAATCTTTAAAGACTTGCTTTGTTAATTAAATAAAAAATAAAAAGTCCATAAAAACAACAAATTTTGGAGTGCTCATCATTGGCGTAAATTCCCAAAATTTCTGGGGGGGGGGGGCTTTAGGACTTTGATCCCCGGGAGAAAAAAATCTATAAATGGGCCCAAATTAGTGAGGTTTTACGCATATTATACCCTGGAGCAAGGTGGGCCCGGGGGTCTCCCCTGGAGAACAAAAACTGATGAATAGGCCAAAATTTGTGAGGTTTTACGCATAGTATACCCCTGGGGAGGGGGGCCCGGAGAACAAAAATTGATGAATGGGCCCAAATTAGGGATGTTTTACGCACTTTCCAAGCAGCACAGTTGAAATTTTACCGACGAATAAACTTACTACTAAGGGGGGCCCGGGGGTCTCCCCTAAAGAAAAATTTTTAAAAAATAGGTCTGAAATATTGCGGTTTTAATCATTTTGAGTAATATATTTTTGTGAAAGGACTTATATCGGATAGGTCAATATGTTGATTTTTTTCATGTGAAATAAGCATACCAAGAATTAATTTCCGTTTCGTTATTGTGAATACTATGCCTTTCGCCTTCATAACGTCCTTGTCACCAGAAATCCTGGAGGGGGGACTACGGGTGCTTCGGGGGGGGGGGGGGCTTCGCCCAGGACCCCCCTATTTACGCCAATGTTTGCAAGCAGTACAAAATTGAGATATTACAACGGCGAATAAACCTACCATTGAGGGGGGCCCGGGGGTCTCCCCCGGAGAAAAATTTGGAAAAAATGGCTCTGAAGTATTGGGGTTTAAAGCATTTTTAGTAATATATTTTTTGTGAAAGTATTTGGGCGCAGTATGTTGATTTTTTTCAAGTAAAATTAGCATACTAAGAATTAATTTCCCTTTCATTATTGTGGATACTATCCCTTTAGCCACCATAACGTCTTCGTCACCAAAAATCTTGGGGGGGGGGGCTACGGGTGGACCTGGGGGGGGGGCTAAGCCCCCCCAAGACCCCCCTATTTACGCCAATGGTGCTCATTTTCTACGTAGCATGTCCTATTAACAAAGTCGTCAAAGTACGGTTGTAAGTAGATGTCACATGTCTTATACCACACAATGAGACCTCACATTCTGACCTAAATATGCAACACAGGTGTATGGTACGTACTAATTCGGAAGCAAGGAATCTTTCATATTTACTGAATTGTTCAATAAAGCGACGCCTCCAGTTAAACATCGTTTCAAACCACATGTTGCAACAAGTTTTGTCCTGTAACCTGGAAAAATAAACATGAAAATAAACACATTATTGTTAAATAAATAAATATTTTGTTGTTTAAGCCAGCCTAGCGGAGTTAGGGCTATAAAGCCCTCTCTTACACTCAACTAGGAAGGCCCGGGACCGCCTGCTTTACATGCCCTCCGAAGCATGGCCAGAAAATGTAGGAAGTGTAGAGCTCGAGCCAACAACTCTTCGAGTGAATGTCAGAGTCCGTACCACTACTCTACATGTATTGTTAGGCTATATTCGCTAGGCCAGGGGTTCCCAACCTTTTTTGCCCGTGGACCACTTGATATATCGGGACATGTAGTACGTAGTGGTACAGACTCTGACTTTCACCCGAAAGGTTGTTGGTTCGAGTCTCACACTGGCTACATTTTCCGGTCATGCATCAGAGAGCATGTAAAGCAGGTGGTCCCGGGCCCTCCTAATTGAGTGTAAGAGAGGGCTTTATAGCCCTAACTCCGCTAGGTTGGCTTAGTAATAGAAAGAACAAAAAGTCCTTATTTATTTATTTATAATTTATGATTATCGTGGACCACCATAGCTGCACCAAGGAAATGGTCAAATTCTAGGGTGATTTATATCTACGATTTCATGTTAATATTTGATTAAATGCTTAAAACTGTTATCGGTTGGACTTTATAGTTCAGTGCCAAGACTTACAGTATTTTAGTTCAAATTTCCAATATCCCAGCTGATTTTTTCTTATTTCTTAATTTGGTCCGTGGACCACTTATTATATGCCTGTGGACCACCTGTGGTCCATGGACCACAGTTTGGGAGCCCCTACGCCAGGCTATATAACCTCTCCTCCTTTCCGGCCCTGCAACCCTTCATGGCCTACTTGACAACACTCCTCCTGTCATTTTTCATAACACCGTTTTCATTTTTAGGGTTGCGGAGCGAGGAAATAATTCATGCAAAAATACAGGGCATATAAATAATAAATAAATAATAAAGAAATAATAATGACTTTTTTGTTCTATTAATAAGCCAACCTGGCGGGGTAAGGAATCGGTACAAACGTAGCAAACGTAACTATTGACGGTGCTGCAATAAATAGTGTAAAATGCTTTCCATACCTAGGCAGCAAACGAACACAAGGAGGAATGTCATCCCAGGAAATATCCAGTCGAATACACTTAGCCAGACTAGTTTTTAACATAGAGTCAAAGATATTCGAATCAAACAACATCGACTTGCAAATAAGGAAAAGACTTCTCAAAACTCTAGTGTAGAGTGTGCTCTTGTAGGCCTATAGGGAAGTGAAACATGGTGCATTTACGAACATGTCAGACAAAAACTGGAAACCTTTGAGCTGTGATGCTACAGAAGAATCTTGAAAACCCCATAGAGAGACCACATAACCAACGAAGAAGTTCTCCATAGAATAAACGAAAAAAGAGCTATTATGGCCACCATTTCAACAAGAAGAGGCAAATGGATGGGGAATATTCTGAGACACGAAGGGCTCCTCAAGAACATAATTGAGGGTATAGTTGAAGGCAGCAACTCAAGAGGACGACAGAGGAAGGAGTACCTAGAAGATATCATGAAGGACCTAGGGTGTGACTCCTACAAAGAACTGAAAAGGATCGCACAGAACAGACAAGAGTGAAGGAGAAAAATGCAACATTGATGCAAGATTGCAACTCAAGAAGAAGCGGGGTTAGGGCGATAAAGCCCTCTCTTCACTCAACTTGGAAGATCCGGGGCCGCCTACTTTACATGCCCTCCGAAGCAGGGCCAGAAAATATAGCAAGTGTGGGACCAACAACCTTTCTGGTGAAATTCGGAGTCTGTTACCACTACTCTACATGTCCCGAGATGACTGGGTATTATGTTACTTTGCTTCATAATATTTGGACATTTCTGCCTTAGTGCGAGTGTTGTTGATAACTATTTAATTAATTTAAAATTTTACATCCATCTTGGAGCCATTAATGAGCTTACCTAAAAAGTAAAAGAAATGTTTCTCTACATTTTGGATTACCCGACCACGACCGGATAGCACTTGGAAACTTGGACTAAAGCACTGCTTCAAATCGAGTCTTGATTCGGTCTCGTCTAGATTACGGCAGCATGGCGTATGGAGCAGCTACACAAACCCTCCTTCAAAGTCTAGACACCGTCCACTATGAGGCCCATCGAATCTGCACCGGTGCTTTTAAGTCCAGCCCCACAACTACCCTTACAACTACGGCGAGAGCACTTAATGCTGAAATGTTCTAGCAGGCTAAAGCATTGCCAAACTCATACTACCTACTCAGCGTTTTTCTCAGATAAATTTCACAATTTATTTCGAGTCCGTCCACGCTCCTCAAAGCCAGTGCATTATCGTCACTCAACTTTAAATTTTGAACTCCGCCTTTACGACCTGAATGTTAGTCCGATTCACGGCTCGCCTATACCGCCTTGGTTTTAAAATGAACCCGTCCCTTCCTTTGGTCTCCAAATATTAAGTAAAGCCAACACTCCAACCCTCATATACCGTAAGCTATTCCGTAATATAACATTGCAGTTCCCAAGACCGAGTTGGTCCCACTTTTATTACACAGACAGCTCCAGGACGCGTATTCGGAAACCCCATATCAAAATTGGCTCCATGCAAGAAGGGCACATCTATGAGAGTTGTTATATTCCCGTTATAATTTTAAATGACCATTTTCTTAACGCGTACCTATCGGAGTTTACATGGTTTAAATAATTTAATTTTCCGGAAAATTATTAATTTGTGTGTAATTCTAGTAGTATTGAATGTTGCTCTAAACTACATGTAGATAGTTTTTCTAAGGAGCTGCTAAGCTCCATGCTCAAAATATTTGCGAATTACGGGTTTTTAGGTTTAAATCCCTGATTCAGTAATATTTTGAGCATGGGGCATAGCAGCAACCTACAAAAAATACCTAGTATAGAGAATTAGCACTTCAGTCGCTTTGCCTAAAAAGCACAGATTAATAGTGGGCCTATTCTTAAAAATTAAATTGTTCTTACCATGTTGACAAAAATGCTCCGACAACCCCTTAAGTGAATGTAACTTTGAAAATGTAGGTAGGCTTAGGAAGGCTTAATTTTTAGGTTAATTTACTATGACTATAAATACTAAATTCGCAATAGTTATGCATGTGGCCTACCTATACCTAGTAATTTGTGTTATTTTCGAATAATGATACATGCAAACTTTTTATATTCTACTCTTTCGGCGTAAAGCTTCTATAACAAATAACAAAGCTTATCAAAGAGGGACGAAATATGGGGACTCATGAAATCGAGTTAGTAAGTCTCGATGCATTACATGTTGACTTGGGTCGCCATAGTCCGAACATATCACCAAACAATGTTAAGTGTTCCAAGGCGTCCACTGCAAAAGCCCTCTGTTCGGTATAACCGACCCACCTAGTGACCTAGCTTAATTTTATAACTTCCCTAATGATAAATCAGTCATATATCAATATACACTACAAAACTTTTTTTACGTAAGCTAAGTAGACATTATTGAATTCCAATACCGCGTTCCATTTTTGAAAAACGGCGTGCTGGGTAAAATGTACTTAGGTCATCCTTGCATGGCTTTAGTACCAATTTTGATATGGGGTTTCCGAATACTCCTCCAGGACAGACACTGGTGTGGGTGCTGCCTTTATCCATGATACAGTGCCGTACTTATTCCCGCTTTTGCCTATATGCTCTATATTTACTGCTGGACTATTCGCCATCCTTCAGTTCCTAAATTTCATCCTCCTACACTCCATACCGAACGTAGTCATTTTATCAGACGGCCAGAGCGCACTGCAAGCAATAGGATCCACCCACAGCAAGGAATGCCCCTTAGTTCAAGAAATCCAACAACTACTGAATATCATGGCCCCCTACCAAAAAATCCATTTCCATTGGGTCCCGTCTCATGCTGGTATACCAGGAAATGATGAAGCCGACAAAGCTGCAAAGACAGCTGCCACACTAGTGTCTGCCCCATGGCCCATACTGCTCCTAAGTGACGTAAGCAGTTACCTACGCAAATATATCTTGGAAAAATGGCGACAGAATATCTGGAATGGGCCAGGTTACGTGCAAAACAAATTGCGAGCAGTTAAGCCCATCATAACGGAATGGGGCACTTCCTATGGAATCAGCCGCGAGGAGGAATTCGTATTGGCCCGAATTAGAATAAGCCATACAAACTTCACTCATGAACACCTAATGAGGAATGAGCCCCCCCCCCCCTATGCACAAGGTGCGGAGTGGCCCTCACAATAGCTCACCTTCTTCTCGATTGCCCAACCTAATCGGTCCAACGAGCCTCCGTCCTACGAGCACCCTCCTTCCTCTGCGATGCCCTTGGAAACAAAACAACAGCCACAAATAATATCATACTATTCCTAAGAGCCACCGGCCTCTTCTTCAACATTTCAACATCCTATCGCTGTAATACATTGTGTGGCCGTCGCTAACGCCCATTGGCCACAGTTTTTGAAACTGAACGGAAAAAGGAGTTGCTAATTGGTGTTTTAATTATCAAAATGCAGTCTTGTATAAGAACGTTTCTTCTATTTTGTGAGATCTCAATAATTAAGGCTATTTTCCCAAAAATTACAAAAAAAACTCTCTAAAACTCATAAATTTATCTTAATTTTAATTGCGTTTCTCTATTCTACTGTATTTTATACTTTTTGGACTGTAAGTTTATTCGTTTAAAAAATTATATATTGTAATTACTGCAGGGATTTATGCTTTGATTTTTATTGATTGTTCGAATACATATATGTATATACAGTATATATATACTTACTTATACTTACTTTACTTCATTTTGATAAATTAGAATAAACGGAATTATGTGTACCATTACTTCAAACTCAGGGCCATTGCCCTCTTTCACAACCTGAATAGTTTTGTGTTCATTTCTATAATAAAATATATTATTTAATATCATAGTTGCCTAAATTAGACCTGTTTTAAAATGCCGTTTAATAAAATAGTAAAATACTTACAAGTGTTGTCAAAAAATAAAAAAAATCATTTATATTCCGAAGAAAGCTGACGGACGACTAGGTACTGTAAACTTTTCGGTACTGAGCAAATATCTACAGGAATAGTATTGCATTAGCGTGTTTAATTTTGAAATCAAGAGTGTAGTATACATGGGCAATGTCTTATTGGTTTTCCGCCGAAATTCAAATTTTACTTGCTTAAATTATATAATATATAAATTTAATATATAACAAATAACATTATATTATTTAATGGATATCCCCCGACGGACTACCAAGACGAGTTAATTGCGTTGTTGCTATATATGTTTATAAAATGAGAATAACTTACAATAGACAATAGTTTTATGGCTACCATAAAATTAAGTTGTTATAATTTTATAAACATGTCAAAAGTCACAACCAAGTCAGTTTTTAAACTATTAAATATTTGCTGTGTTTGTAAACGAACATAATTACTGAAAGTGTTGATGGGCCCATATTTGGTGGTAAAAAATTCAATTTTTAATACTGACGATCAGTTTCCAACTTTTTCTAGAAATCTTTTATCTTTATCTTATCTTTCTATAAAAGGTTAAATCGCAAACAAACAATTTAATGATTGTATCCGATTAACAGCTCTTCAGTCGCCTCACTCACGCCTCAAAGTTCAAAACATCCAAGCTTAAAAGCTTAGGCAAGAGTCTACAGAAACTAGAATTAAATTTATCCTATAATAGCTCAAGTCCAGATTGGCTAAGTATAAGTAGGAAGAATTAGTTGAATCCGGGCTGATGGGCCGTGGTCAATATCAAAGTGAACTTCGTTTTGTCAACAGCTGCGATCGACACTCCACAACCGTCTAAGTCTACGCAGTGTCACTGAAGATGTCAACCGCAGCTGTTGGCGAAACGTTTGGAAGTTCACTTTCACATGGCCAAAGCCCATCAGCCCGAATTCTATTGGTTTCTCATATGCTTCCGGCCGTGAAATGCTTTGCAGTTACATTAAGTATAAACGTAATCCCTAAACAAAAAATAACAAAAACATAGAGTTTTAGAAAAACTTGTTATAACAACCCGAATTAGTAAAACCCAAATAATCGTTAAGAAATTAATTTTGTCTAAGAAACCCACTTTTGTTAGTATAAAACCCTGAGCGCTTTCGGCAAGAACTGCCATCTACAGAGGGAAACCCACTAGCACAGTTACACTTTATCTGCGATTTGAGACTTGCTCAACTCGAGCAGAAGATGCAAATGTGACTAGGGAGAGGAAACCTTGGTTTATATAGGACTGGGAGCGGGGGAGGAGGGGGTGGGAGGGGGCGTGGCTGGTTACCTATTCCTAACCTACTAGCTAGATCTATTAGAGGGGATGATTGTGTGAATGTTATGTCGTTTGTTAATTTTTCCCTATTGTGTAAAGCTCTTTTGATTTCAACATTTTCAAAAAAATTTAAAGTGTAACTTTTCTTTATTTTGTGTAGGGCTGTCCAATTGTGATGATCGAATGTGTGATTTTCCGAGTTAAGGTGTTTCGCGAATGTGCTGTTGGTGTTGGTTTCTCCTATACCTGTTATATGTTCTCTAACCCTAGTTTTAAAGCTTCTGCCTGTTTGGCCTATGTAAATTGCGTTACAATCGTTACAATTTAGACGATAAACTCCATTGCCTTTTTCCTTTTCTGGTTTGGTTTTGCAGTTCATGAGTTTATTGGCCAAATTGTTGCGGTTGTACGGGGCTGGTGTTTTGTCTGTTGTAGAAGAAATGAGGTTACTTATTTTTTCTGTGATTTCTTCTATGTATTGTATCCTGAAATATGATTTATTGGTTTCCGGGTTTAAGCTCTCTGGGGGGTAAATTAGTTTGAGGTTGTGTTTGATTTTGTGATGTCATAGGATTCTGTCTATTAGATTGAGATTGAAATTGTTATTTCGGGCAATTTGTTTTATTGTATTTAATTCATTATTATAGTTGGTTTCATTCATAGGGATGTTAAGGAGTCGAAAAATCATACTATGAAATGCTGCGTGTTTGTGCTGGAATGGGTGAGAAGAATCAACAGGGATTATATTATCGCTATGGGTTTCTTTACGAAATATCTTGAAATCTAGGGTACTATTATTTTTGGTGATGGTGAGGTCTAAGAAGTTCAGGTTCAGGTTCAGTTTTCTTCTACTTCCATGGTAAATTGGGTTTTTGGGTGAATTGTGTTGATAAAACTTAAGAAATTGTCTAGTTGTCTGTTACTTCCTGTCCAAATGCAGAAGATATCATCCACATACCTTGTCCAGAAAGATATACATTTAACTAGGGGATTTTTATTGTGTAGAAGTTTGTGTTCGAAGTTATCCATAAAAATTTCAGCAAGAAGGGGAGAAAGGGAAGAACCCATAGGTAGGCCTGTTTTTTGTTGGTAGTAGTCGGATTCAAAACGGAAATAGTTTTGATGAGTGCATGTGTCTAACAGAAGGAGGGTCTCAGAAATAAGGCTGTTCGAGGTATTATTGTGATAGAGTGACTGGGCAACTAATTTACGTACTTCGGGTACGGGAATATTAGTAAACAGATTTTTGACATCGAAAGAGACGAGTTTGGCATTGCTGGATAAGGAAAGGTGCTTAAGACGGGAAACCAACTCGAATGAGTTTTTGACGCTTTGGCGGGGTGTGAAGTTTGATAGCTCGCAAATGTGTTTGTTGAGAAACCTAGCTACTTTGCTGGCTGGGGCACTGTTATACGAAACTACTGGGCGGATAGGTTGATTGGGTTTATGAAGTTTAACCAGACCAAAAAATGAAGGAGCTACGGGGTTCATGTTAGTAAATTTATAGGCTATATCTTGGAGTATCGTATTAGAGCTTTGTTTAACGTAATCCCTTAATTTTTTATATAAAGTTACCGTTTTACATAAATACTGTAATTATCGTTGCTTCTAGTGAAACAGATTGAATCCTATAACTTCATGTACAACAACTAAAGTAGCAATTAATGTAAAAAACGTTCTGTATACTGTGTATCCATATTTATCTTATTAAAATACACAATGAACATAAGAGTGTTTCATAGGTTTTACATTTAATTATTTGTTTTAAGCTAGATTTGCCCAAAAAATAAAGTCTTAAGAGTAAGATCTTAAAAAATTAAAAAATTCGAATACAAAAATGAAAAAACTAATCATTTTATTTAAAATTTAGCATGTTCCATCTTCTTAAAAAGTAAAATTTTGAAAACAACATTTAAAGAACCGGTCCGAGTTTACTCGAACATGCTTTCCAATTTATCAAAATTAGTAGATAGAGAAAATGAGTAATTTCATGGTAAATAATTTTCCCACGGTTAAATATCCGATATCTCGGGGGGAGGGGGTCAACCTGACGTCACTGGAGGTGAGGTAAATTCTAGATAGGTCAGACCAACACATTACCACACAGCAATACTGGCAGGGCACGCAATGCATTTGAGCGTGAATTTTCTATCATTTTTTCAAAAAAACCTTTTTTTTGCAAAACCAAATACTTTTCTGGGAAAGCAACCTGTCCGGTATCGTTACTCAATTTAAAACCTAAAACATACCTGAAGGTAGAAATCATCGATAGAAAGGTTTCGCAAAAAATTTATTTTTTAGTCATTTTTCATTAAAGTTTATTTATTTTTATTTTTTTACCCCCAGAAGCAACCTATCTAGGGGCAAGCGACCCCTCGCATTTCGTTAACATTAATAACGACTACAATATATGTGAATTTAAAAGAAATTGTTGGAGCCGTTTTCGAGAAATAATTTTTTTAGACGTTTTTTTGGAGTTTTTTGATAATAAAACCCCCCCAAATTAAGTTAGCCCCAAATAAAAAAAATGGAGGTATGATTTTTGTGAACCTACATGCCGAATTTCATCAAAATCGACCGAGTAGTTTGCCCGGAAATCGACGCACTGACAGACAGACAGACAGACATTTCGTAAAAAACACTTTTTTGGGTTCCTGGGACCTTAAAACGTGTAAATCCGTTGAAATCTCGGAATCGAAAATTTCGACCGTCACAAAGCTTTCCTTATACTACGTATCAATTCTAAAGCAAAAAAGGAAACTGAGGTGACGAGATTCTTAATTTTCTTAGTCTGCGTTGGTAACATTATGCCCATAGAGGTACAAAATTGTATTTGCTCGCGGCTACCTACCTACCAATAGATTTCAACGAAGCTCTTAATCAAGTCATGTAGAGTACGGTGGTAAGGACTCCGACTTTCACCCGAAAGCTTGTTGGTTCGAGTCTTACACTTCCTACACTTTCTGGCCATGCTTCGGAGGGCATGTAAGGCAGGTGGTCCCGGGCCTTCCTTGTTGAGTGTATGAGAGGGCTTTATAGCCCTAACTCCGCTAGGTTGGCTTAGTAATAGAACAAAAAGTCCTTATTTATTTATTTATTTAATACATTCTAAGGAGTATAATGCGGCATTACATGCCTTAGATACTCACTCCACCCTTGTTAGAACAAAAAAGTCCTTATTTATTTATTTATTTTATTTAATACATTCTAAGGAGTTTAATGCGGCATTACATGCCTTAGATACTCACTCCACCCTTGTTAGTAGCTAGTTGCATGTTTTTTGTGCCACCAAAATAATAGCGTCTACTCTCCACAGAAGCCTATTCCAATGGAATAAGAGAATAAGTAGTTTTGGTTTGCAACTAACAGATAAACATCTTCCTTCTAAAGCTGGCTCAAAACGGACTCGTGCCAAGCCAAATGGCGCGTCCTGTTCCATTTGGCGTTGGCGCCATTTAGAGGGGTCATCACGACTACACTGAACCAGTCGCTCTAAATCTTTCACATTGTACAGTGTAAAAGTACCTTTTCTATATCGTCGCACTGTACCATTTGAAAGATTTGGAGCGACTGGTTCAGCGTAGTCGTGATGACCCCTCAAAATGGCGCCAACGCCAAATGGAACAGGACGCGCCATTTGGCTTGGCGTGAGTCCGCCTGGAGCCCTCGTGAATGGCCAGCAGATTTTTTAATTTTTAATAAACAACTGAATTCCTCTTTTCAATTCCATTATTTATAATTTATGAAATGAAAAACGACATTAGGCGAGCTCTAGCCTTGAAGGGCTACTCTACCAGTTAAACTATTTACAATTTACAATTTATTTTATTTTTCACATTATTATCATACGTAACATAGCATTTTCATAAAAAAAATAGGGAAAAAAGGATGAGAACATATAATAGCTGCAGAAAAAATAGAAAATAATAACTCATTCATTCACTCATTCATTCACTCCCAAAGAACTGAAGGCAGGCTGTCCTAAAACCCCCCAACTTATTCTCTGTTCTCGTTTCTTCTAGCAAGGAACGGCAAAGCCTAGAGGTGTTCACTGCGAAGGGATGGTTGTAGCAATTTGTTCGATTTCTTGGAATTGAAAGTTTCATGTAAGCTCTCGTGTTAACATTTTAAATTTACATGGATGTGCACGCCAAACGCACCCGAGATTGGAAGCTAGCGGCGGAAGATCGTTCGAAATGGCGCAGTGTGGTGGCAGCGGCCAAAAGCAAAGGTCCCCCGGGCTGTATGCGCCTACCTATCTATAAAATAATAATGATGATAATAATAATAGTAATAATTTACAGTATTTTTTCTATTAGAAATTTAAGTTGTAGAATACTACTTTATGCATCATACAAAAGATATTATTAATTTTTGGATTTGTAGTATTTCCATGGGTATCTATTTAACGTGAAATTTTAGCCCTCAATCATTTTTATGAAAAATCTACGGTTAATTTAAAAATAAAATAAAAATAAATATAAAAATAAATTAAAAATACTTTATTATATGATGCATGAAGTAGTAGTTTTCTACATGATAAAACTTAAGAAATTGTCTAGTTGTCTGTTACTTCCTGTCCAAATGCAGAAGATATCATCCACATACCTTGTCCAGAAAGATATACATTTAACTAGGGGATTTTTATTGTGTAGAAGTTTGTGTTCGAAGTTATCCATAAAAATTTCAGCAAGAAGGGGAGAAAGGGAAGAACCCATAGGTAGGCCTGTTTTTTGTTGGTAGTAGTCGGATTCAAAACGGAAATAGTTTTGATGAGTGCATGTGTCTAACAGAAGGAGGGTCTCAGAAATAAGGCTGTTCGAGGTATTATTGTGATAGAGTGACTGGGCAACTAATTTACGTACTTCGGGTACGGGAATATTAGTAAACAGATTTTTGACATCGAAAGAGACGAGTTTGGCATTGCTGGATAAGGAAAGGTGCTTAAGACGGGAAACCAACTCGAATGAGTTTTTGACGCTTTGGCGGGGTGTGAAGTTTGATAGCTCGCAAATGTGTTTGTTGAGAAACCTAGCTACTTTGCTGGCTGGGGCACTGTTATACGAAACTACTGGGCGGATAGGTTGATTGGGTTTATGAAGTTTAACCAGACCAAAAAATGAAGGAGCTACGGGGTTCATGTTAGTAAATTTATAGGCTATATCTTGGAGTATCGTATTAGAGCTTTGTTTAACGTAATCCCTTAATTTTTTATATAAAGTTACCGTTTTACATAAATACTGTAATTATCGTTGCTTCTAGTGAAACAGATTGAATCCTATAACTTCATGTACAACAACTAAAGTAGCAATTAATGTAAAAAACGTTCTGTATACTGTGTATCCATATTTATCTTATTAAAATACACAATGAACATAAGAGTGTTTCATAGGTTTTACATTTAATTATTTGTTTTAAGCTAGATTTGCCCAAAAAATAAAGTCTTAAGAGTAAGATCTTAAAAAATTAAAAAATTCGAATACAAAAATGAAAAAACTAATCATTTTATTTAAAATTTAGCATGTTCCATCTTCTTAAAAAGTAAAATTTTGAAAACAACATTTAAAGAACCGGTCCGAGTTTACTCGAACATGCTTTCCAATTTATCAAAATTAGTAGATAGAGAAAATGAGTAATTTCATGGTAAATAATTTTCCCACGGTTAAATATCCGATATCTCGGGGGGAGGGGGTCAACCTGACGTCACTGGAGGTGAGGTAAATTCTAGATAGGTCAGACCAACACATTACCACACAGCAATACTGGCAGGGCACGCAATGCATTTGAGCGTGAATTTTCTATCATTTTTTCAAAAAAACCTTTTTTTTGCAAAACCAAATACTTTTCTGGGAAAGCAACCTGTCCGGTATCGTTACTCAATTTAAAACCTAAAACATACCTGAAGGTAGAAATCATCGATAGAAAGGTTTCGCAAAAAATTTATTTTTTAGTCATTTTTCATTAAAGTTTATTTATTTTTATTTTTTTACCCCCAGAAGCAACCTATCTAGGGGCAAGCGACCCCTCGCATTTCGTTAACATTAATAACGACTACAATATATGTGAATTTAAAAGAAATTGTTGGAGCCGTTTTCGAGAAATAATTTTTTTAGACGTTTTTTTGGAGTTTTTTGATAATAAAACCCCCCCAAATTAAGTTAGCCCCAAATAAAAAAAATGGAGGTATGATTTTTGTGAACCTACATGCCGAATTTCATCAAAATCGACCGAGTAGTTTGCCCGGAAATCGACGCACTGACAGACAGACAGACAGACATTTCGTAAAAAACACTTTTTTGGGTTCCTGGGACCTTAAAACGTGTAAATCCGTTGAAATCTCGGAATCGAAAATTTCGACCGTCACAAAGCTTTCCTTATACTACGTATCAATTCTAAAGCAAAAAAGGAAACTGAGGTGACGAGATTCTTAATTTTCTTAGTCTGCGTTGGTAACATTATGCCCATAGAGGTACAAAATTGTATTTGCTCGCGGCTACCTACCTACCAATAGATTTCAACGAAGCTCTTAATCAAGTCATGTAGAGTACGGTGGTAAGGACTCCGACTTTCACCCGAAAGCTTGTTGGTTCGAGTCTTACACTTCCTACACTTTCTGGCCATGCTTCGGAGGGCATGTAAGGCAGGTGGTCCCGGGCCTTCCTTGTTGAGTGTATGAGAGGGCTTTATAGCCCTAACTCCGCTAGGTTGGCTTAGTAATAGAACAAAAAGTCCTTATTTATTTATTTATTTAATACATTCTAAGGAGTATAATGCGGCATTACATGCCTTAGATACTCACTCCACCCTTGTTAGAACAAAAAAGTCCTTATTTATTTATTTATTTTATTTAATACATTCTAAGGAGTTTAATGCGGCATTACATGCCTTAGATACTCACTCCACCCTTGTTAGTAGCTAGTTGCATGTTTTTTGTGCCACCAAAATAATAGCGTCTACTCTCCACAGAAGCCTATTCCAATGGAATAAGAGAATAAGTAGTTTTGGTTTGCAACTAACAGATAAACATCTTCCTTCTAAAGCTGGCTCAAAACGGACTCGTGCCAAGCCAAATGGCGCGTCCTGTTCCATTTGGCGTTGGCGCCATTTAGAGGGGTCATCACGACTACACTGAACCAGTCGCTCTAAATCTTTCACATTGTACAGTGTAAAAGTACCTTTTCTATATCGTCGCACTGTACCATTTGAAAGATTTGGAGCGACTGGTTCAGCGTAGTCGTGATGACCCCTCAAAATGGCGCCAACGCCAAATGGAACAGGACGCGCCATTTGGCTTGGCGTGAGTCCGCCTGGAGCCCTCGTGAATGGCCAGCAGATTTTTTAATTTTTAATAAACAACTGAATTCCTCTTTTCAATTCCATTATTTATAATTTATGAAATGAAAAACGACATTAGGCGAGCTCTAGCCTTGAAGGGCTACTCTACCAGTTAAACTATTTACAATTTACAATTTATTTTATTTTTCACATTATTATCATACGTAACATAGCATTTTCATAAAAAAAATAGGGAAAAAAGGATGAGAACATATAATAGCTGCAGAAAAAATAGAAAATAATAACTCATTCATTCACTCATTCATTCACTCCCAAAGAACTGAAGGCAGGCTGTCCTAAAACCCCCCAACTTATTCTCTGTTCTCGTTTCTTCTAGCAAGGAACGGCAAAGCCTAGAGGTGTTCACTGCGAAGGGATGGTTGTAGCAATTTGTTCGATTTCTTGGAATTGAAAGTTTCATGTAAGCTCTCGTGTTAACATTTTAAATTTACATGGATGTGCACGCCAAACGCACCCGAGATTGGAAGCTAGCGGCGGAAGATCGTTCGAAATGGCGCAGTGTGGTGGCAGCGGCCAAAAGCAAAGGTCCCCCGGGCTGTATGCGCCTACCTATCTATAAAATAATAATGATGATAATAATAATAGTAATAATTTACAGTATTTTTTCTATTAGAAATTTAAGTTGTAGAATACTACTTTATGCATCATACAAAAGATATTATTAATTTTTGGATTTGTAGTATTTCCATGGGTATCTATTTAACGTGAAATTTTAGCCCTCAATCATTTTTATGAAAAATCTACGGTTAATTTAAAAATAAAATAAAAATAAATATAAAAATAAATTAAAAATACTTTATTATATGATGCATGAAGTAGTAGTTTTCTACAACCAAATTTTGAAGTTCTTTTTTTGGTTAATTACATAAAAAAATAAGAAATCTGTAAAATCAACGGATTTAGCGGTATCTATTTATTGGCACGTACACTCTTAAACACCGAAGAAGAAGAAGGTGAAAGTTTTTAGGCATGTAGGGCCCCACCTCGTCGACGAAGTGGTGGGAGTCAACCATGTACATAGGGTGACTCAAGTTGCCCCAAGCCGCCCTACTGAGTACTGGCTACTTGAGCTCAAGCTCAAATTTTCACCTTCCCTAAATTTTTATAAGCGGAAGGTCCTTGGGTCCACCTTTATTGGGCCTAGCCTATTGTTTTGTTAGGGTACAGGGAGGAAAAAAGCTTTTCTAGGCACCAAAGCCTCCCCTTTTAAACACCGTACTTGAATATAAACACATATATAGTATATCAATGACAACCAGATGTTAAAGAACGTTTTTGGTACTTTCCACGACAGGTATATCATGGAACGCATTGGCTCAAGACAGAAAAAAAAGATGGAAAACTGATTATTGTGACTAGAATATGATGAAATAAAACACAGTGATTCGAAGACGTCAGGAATATATTGGATATTAATATACATATATACAAATATATATGTTGGATAAACACATTGTGTTTCGTTTTCAGTTCATGGGATAACATAACAGTAAATTTAATATTTTTTCGTTCCATTAAAGGCACGCTTAACTGTTGCCTAAGTTACTATACTTAAGTTTTCGTAAAGTTTTGTACTCAGTATCGAAGTTAAAATAATTTTAAGAAGACATATTAAGACACAAACACCATCATGGTATAAACAATTAAAATTAATTGACGTACATGTTGCCTGTATGCAAGAATTACCTAGGTACAAATGGTACAATACACAAATCAAATCAATGTCATAAAATATTAAATAAAATTTCAAATTATTATTATTTCTTTACATGCAAAGGCTTAAAATACAACATTTTTATCGAATTATAGTAATTCAGTTAAAAATTCTGTCAGCATTAATATTAATATTATAGCCTAACTAATATTAGCTTGTTATATAAATAAAAATACCTATGTACTGTATTATCTAAGACACTTCGTCGACATCTTAACAAATTAAACTACAATACTATGGCTAATGATTGAAATAAATAATGAAATAAAGCAGGAATAATAAACCATTTTATATGTGACCAGAAATTAATGAAAAGCAGGGAACTCGATGTTCACTCTAATGCCATATAGCATGTCATGGAGTTAATTTGTAAAGAAAATTTAACCTACACAATATTTGCCTACTACAAAACATAATTGGGAACAAGTGCGCACATAAAATAAATTAAAATTAAATGATGAGACTGTTGAAAACTGATTGCAGTTTCGTTACAAGATAAAGGACCCATTTGATAAATATCATCAGGTATATCGCCAGGTTAGATTGGATACAGCAACTGCCTGTTTATTTGACGGTTACATTGCACATAAACGCGGTTTACTATTGACAAAAGAAACATTTCATTGGGTAGCCAACATCAGCTATGCACTATTCGAGGCATCCGTCCACAAATTATTTTCTGCAAAGTCTCAAAAGAATTCTAACTGTAGGATGTTAAAGAAAGGGTGCATACAAAATAAATGCAGTAAAAAGAGTAGGGAATCATGAACAAGAACGGAGCGATTAGGACTAATATTCTCAAGTTTGTAAATTCTTTCTGATATCTCACCATCAGCAATCCTTTGAGTCTGTCTTTTGCGACCTAGTAATTTTACTCGAAGTTTTTTAGATACGTTTAACCAATCGTCAATCTTGTAGCCTAATTAAATTAAATAATTCATTCATAGTTGCAGGTGCTTGCAAATACAGTTTCATTGTAAAACTAAATTTCCTAAAATATGTTCGTTGTCTTCTTCGTCGCTTCTTTCATCTGGCGGGGATGCTTCTAAATTGCTTGCATCCCCTGCCTCAGCAGCATTCCCACATTCTACTTCCATACCTTGTTGTCGATTTTTTTTTCCTTGTTGAAGTTGGGCGTACTTCACCAGAAGCTGCTTCATTTGGACATGATTCTTTACTCTTAAAGGCAGTATCTTGTCCAGACTTTGTTACTTTGCTTCCATGAGCCATTTTTGGCTCATCACGTTTATCTCCTAGTTTAGCCGGGGATTTCTGGCCAGTGTCGGCTTTTACTGGTTTCGTTGAAATTCGTCTCCCAGTCTTTCCTAGTGATTGTCGGGAAACTGTTGTTCTGCTGATTCTAGTTGATGATTGGTGATCAGGGGACTTCCCTGTTTGAGCCGTTGTCTTTTTACTCTTACTCTCTGCTTCTACAGGATTTTTTTTAAATTTATGCGCAGCCGTCTTTGCCTCCTTGGAATCTGTTGCTGGTTTTCTTGCTTCTATTTGTGACTTAGGTTCTACTGGCGTTGCTCTATATGTTCTTGCCAGTGAAACATGGCCATCATCATCGGATGAATTACGATGAACTGAAAGAGTCGTGGTCGGCTCGAATTCAGTACATGTTTTACTTGTTGCTGTTGGAGAATTCAGTTCTACTAACGTAGCTCCATCTGTGCCTGGCTGTGAAACATGGCCATGACCTTTAGATGGATAAGCTGAAGGAGTCGTTGTCCACTCGGTTTCCGTACCAGGTGTACAAACTTCTGTTGAAGATTCAAGTTCTACTGACATAGCTCCATCTAAACCTGGCTGGGAAACTTGACCATCATCTTTAAATGGATGAGCTGAAGGAGTCGCTGTCGGCTCAATTTTCATACCTGGTTTACATATTCCAGTTGAAGGTTCAAGTTCTACTGACGAAGCACCATCTGTACCTAGATGAATAATATGGCCATCGTCTTTGGATGGAAGAGCGGAAGGAGTAGTTCCTGTCTCGAATCCCGTAACTGTTTCACTTGTTTCAGTTGGAGAATCGAGTTCTACTAACTTAGCTCCATTTGTACCGAGCTGTATAACATGACCATCGTTTTTGGATGGATCAGCTGAAAGAGTCGTTGTCGGCTCACATTCCATACCGGTTTCATTTGTTTCACTTGTAGATTCAAGTTCTACTGACGTAGCTCCCTCTGCACCTAGCTGTTTATTATGGCCATCGTCGTTGGATGGATGAGCTCTTGACTTGAATTCTGTACTTGGTTCTCTTGTTTCTTTTGTAGTTTCAAGTTTTTCTGACGTTGTTCTATCATTTCTTGGCTGTGAAACATGACAATCACAATTGGACGGATGAGCTGAATGAGTCGTTGTTGGCTCAATTTCCATACCGGCTTTACATATTTCAGTTGGAGTATCAAGTTCAACTGGCATTCTTCTGTATGTTCTTGTCGGTGAAACATGACCATCATCATCGGAACTCGGTGTTAAATCGAATTCCGTACCTGTTTCATTTGTTTCTGTTGGATATTCAAGTTCTACTGACGTAGCTCCATCTGTGCTTGATTGTGAAAAATGACCATCATCATCGGATGGATTTGCTGAAGGAGCCGTTGTCGGTTCAGTATCCGTACCTGGTGTACTTGTTTCTGCTCGAGATTTAAGTTCTGCGGACATTGTTTCGTCTGTTTCCACTGGCCGTGAAACATGGCAACCATTATTAGAAGTTGTATAAGTTGAAGAAGTCGTTGTCGGTTTGAATTCTGTTCCTGATTCACTTGCTTCAGGTGGTGGTGGTTGTGGTGGTGATGATTCAGGTTCACCTGGCGTACCTGTACCTGCTTGTGAAACATGAGTTGAAGAAGTCATTTTCGACTCAAATCCTGTACCTGGATCACTTGATTCTGTTAGATATTTAAATTCAACTGACGCTGCTGCATTGACATGAACAACGGGCGGTTCAGCTGGTTTTATTCTCTGTAGGGCCATATGCGCTAAAAAGTTTCCAATTGTACTCACATCTGCGCGGAGCGTATTCAATTGGGCATCGTGGTTTTTTGTAACGGCTCGAATTTCCTCCATTGAGGGCCCACTTTTTTGTGCTTCGAGTACATTCATAACGATTGCTCCAAATTCGTCTTCTGCAGCTTTGGTCACTCTCACGCCTTCTATACCGTAGACTAAGCTTGCCACAATCATTAACATCTGCAAACATAATAAAACCATTGAAACATGAAATTCATTCGGGTAACGGAATTTGTTTAATATTCCACATTTCAATATATGGGTAAGCACAGAGAAATTATAATGTGGGGAAACTCCTTTTACTACTTTGCGCCTCGCTGACATTTTGGCATGATAATCGACCATGGATGCTCTATTATTGGGATTTTTTAATTTTTTAATTTAAAACGGCCAAGAGGCAGGAGGTAGATCGAAAAGTCGAGTCTCATACGCTAAATCAAAATTAAAAGTTTAATTAATTAATCTCTTCATTAACGTTTCAGTCACCTTCCTGATGCTTCTACTGGTGTTATTTTACTTTTTTCTTTCTTTTTAAGGTGAATGGCATGTAAACAATTTAATGGATGTATCTGATTGACTTCAGCAGTCATCTTAGAAGGTTAGTACCAGTGTTGAGTTACGACACGTCTCCAATCGAATGGAGTCTAGAGACACGCACAATAAGTACAAGGACGCCACCACCTGGCCGTCGAAGTCGATAAATTTTGTAAACTTAATATCCGGCTGCATGTTGGGTCCTGTCTTAACACTGTGCATTCGTTATTATTCTCTGAAAAGATTATGAAGATAGGTCAAATAGTCAATATTCGAACAGCATTCAAATCCGAATCAACCCTTAGGAAAGTACTTACCAAAACACCTCATGAATGACACCAGGAATTGTGTCTATGAAATACCCTGTGAACGTGACCGAAAATACATAGGGGAAACATGTCAATCACGAGCAGAAAGAGAACAGGAACATAAACGATGCGTTAAACTAGGAGAAACAGACAAATCCCATTTAGCAGACCATGCCTGGACTGAAGACCATAAAATCAAATGGGACAAAGCAAGGATCATTCTTAGGGAGACAGGTATCAAGCAGAGGAAGCTAAAACAAGCAACAGCTATGGCCCTGAACACCAATCCCAAATGTCAGCCCAGCAAGACGTTAGGCACGATATGGTTACCATTGGTTAGGGAACTGAAGTTCAAGTATAAGTTTCAAACTAGTATGATATGCTCTGACGAGAGCCGTGTTCGAGTGGTTAGAAAGCTTGCATTACAATCAGGAGAACGGTGGTTCGAATCCTCCTCAAGGTGATGGGATTTACTTAATAATTCAGAGTAGAGTACAAAAGCGATGACTCGATCGACAAAAAACCATCAGTTCTTATCAGGACTAAGCAATCAGTCCTTTTCTCACTCCCGAAACGTCGTCCCCTTCTCCTGACAATAGGCTCCACCCTAATTGTTCGATGACTATGAGGTCCATGCCTCTAATGACTATTAACACATTAGGTAATGTAAACCCTACTAACCCTTTGTTAAATAGTTGGCTGCTGTTGTCTGTTGGTACAAAGAAAGGTGCGGTTAAAGTTTTTTTGGTGAAAGGAAAGCTTACAGTAACCTACAAGAAGAGGGGAACTAGGACGGTGGTCGACAGCTATTTTTGTGAATGTTAAATATAGGCCTTCTATATATATGAGTTTAGGCCGATTAAATAATATAAATAAATGTCAATAAAATCAGTTTACAAGCTTAGAATACTGTGTTTCTTTATGTATTAAGTAAAACCCCGAAAAAAGCTATGCGGGATGATAGCGGAAAAAGTCCCACCAAAAGACTGCAGTGAATAATTCCGAACTCGGCCGATTTCTACCATAGAAATATGGTACATTTTGTTCAATGGTTGGCAAGGTGGTACCGTGCTTGTACTTGTGCGAGTTTCTATACGCAATGCGATCGGAGTCGTGTCGTAACTCAACACGAGTACTAACTAACCTACAGAGGCGGCTGAAGAGGTTATTCGGATAAATTCGTTAAGTTGTTTGTATGCGATTATTCTTTAAAAAATCCCATTCGGATCTGACCGATCATGTGTAGGGAGATTTCGCAGGCCCTGCTTTTCCTCTATGCTACCTACGCGATGTATGTAAGAAAAAATAAATACTTCATTATTCTCCCGACCACAACATCAACTTCAATGAGGTTCTGTAGGGATAGTTTTGGTCACTAGGTTCGCTGACGACAAACCGATATCCATATTATTCAAAATGGCCGCCGTTTGCATGCGAAAACTAACCTCTTAGCATCTAATTAATTATTTTAATATTTTTTATAATATTTTTACTATGCCTGGACCTTATTTCGCTGTATACAATTTAATATATATATTCTCCATGATTTATAGAAAAATATCACTTTAAAATAACACGTAATTAAAAATCATTTTAAAATAGTATTGAGGCTAATGGAAAAATCAGCGCATTGATATCATTGCAACTGGTGCTGCCATCTACAAAATGACGCCACAAATGAACCCCATTTGTTTCAAATTTCGAACGACAATGCCGACTATGAACTTTTACTTATCAAATTATTTTCACTTTGACTGGATGCCATCTTAAAATGGTTGATTTGTCGTAAAAAGTGTTGATCACCATTATCGTAGATAATAATACGGTCTTTCAGTGAGATTTTAATTCATTCCTCTGCGATCAATATTAACTGAGATATGAATTATATAAGGTTTCAGTCGACCGCCATGTTGTAACTAAATAGTGAATCTAGCTGGTAAACAAACTCGATCAAGACATTTGTGTGATCAATTTTTGTGCCAAGTTTCATCAAAATCTAATAATATCTACGGAGGTTAGTGTTTCCTAAAATCTATATACATACAATGTATGTCATACATAAATACAATATGAAGACGTCAGGGGAAAACCCGGAAAGGTGCACTTATGGTCGAAATTGAGATAATGGTGGCATTCTGATCAGTTTTTAATGTAGTTTTAGATGACCTAACAAAACCGAAGAAAAACAATTAAAGTTCTGCACAAATGGCGTGGGCAAAAAACAGTATTTATACATGGGAAGAAACGGCTACTTTCAACTTTCAAATTAGGTTTCTGAAAAATCAACGTTTGATCACCTTACCGGTTTTTCCCCTGTCATCTTCATATATGTATATATAAAATGTAAATGACAATTCGAACGGAGGGTGGTTTTAGACTCAGGGGGTCATTAAATGAAAAGTTTTGAAGAAATTTTCAGGAAGCCGAACATTGGTGGCCATCTCAATAGGTAGATGAATCTCCATAAAAATGTATTGATTGAACTTACCCCTAGTATTGCGCCAACTTTATTAAATGGAATTCTCGCAGGCCCATTGGCCGCAGGTGCTGCCATCATGATCAGCGCGACTATAGAAGATAGAAATAAAAAGAAATACGTGCCGCTGACAAATATTAAAAGTACTGATTCAATCTTCTTATGAAATGTGCTCAGTGTCCACCCCTTGATGTTAAGTATTAGTCTAACACAACTGAATGAAAATGATCCAATGGCAACTCCAATAATAAATGGTGCTGTAGAAAAGTACTCGTAATGGTCGCACCCAATGAAAAATATTGCAAAGGTCAGCGCCTGAAATCAGTAAATCAATATATAGTAATAATATTTGCGTGGGATCAATAATGTACCGGAAGTAATTATTACTTTGATAAATACGTTTTTTTTTAAATTGATAATTTATTTTCAAGCTAGAGCCAGAAAATCACAAAATGATGGGAATTTTTCGAACCTCACCGTAGAAAACCAAGTCTTACTACATGAAATGTCGTTTAGAACAGTGACTTACAGGAGAACCCCGTGGTGAACATTGCGGTCTCTTTTATTTCATCTTTTTTAATTCTTCTTCTTATCCTGTTTCTGTCACGTTATCTTCCATTTCCAATGGTTTTCATTCTACTCTACTTTGATGTCTCATTTCACCATTTTCAAGGGATGTGAACTATACAAAGGCGATTAGTGTTTATCTGAACCTAGGATTAAAAATGTAAACAAGATAAATTTATAATGTAAAGTTCAATTCAAAGTTGTTTTGTTTACATTTTTAACGCCTAGACTAAGATAAAAGTAATTGCCAATGAATGCAAAGTAAATTCATAAATTGATATACGACAAATGATTTTTTTTAAATTTCATAGAAGGTAAGTACGGCAACGAAGGATACCATTTCGACCCTATACACCAGCTCATTGTTTGATATAATATTTCTTATCTGGTACCTACTCACCAATTCTAAATCATATAAATACCGAAAAAGATTGAAGAGACGATGCACTGTAAGTATCAATTCGAAGTACATATTTCAAGAATTCTAAGCCCAATCTGAAAAAAAAAAACATTATATACTTCGAATCACAATGCAGATGAATACTAAGTCCGGACATGTACTATGTAGAGTAGTGGTACAGACAGACTCTAACTAACACCCAATAGGTTGTTGGTTCGAGCCCCACGCTTGCTACATTTTCTGGCCATGCTCCGGGGGCATGTAAAGCAGGCGGATCTAGTTGAGTGTGAGAGAGGGTTTTATAGCCCTAACTCCGCTGGGTTGGCTTAGTAATTGAACAAAAAAAAAACAATATTTATTTATTTATTTACTCCTTCCACTTTGTTGCACACCTTACTTACATAAGGTTCCGTGATTAATATTTTCCTTCAAGTTGAATTGTCTGGACACGTAGACTGGTGGTGCAGACTCCGACCTTCAACCGAATGGTTGTTGGTTCCAGTCCCAAAGTCGCTAAATTTTCTGTCCATGCTTCGGAGGGCGTGTTAAACAAGCGGTCCCGGGCCTTCCTAGTTCAGTGTAAGAGAGGACTTTATAGCCTTAACTCCGCTTGCATGGCCTAAAATTGTAGCAAGTGTGGGACTCGAATTAACAACCTTGCGGGTTACTACTACTCTACATATACCCAGTGCATTATTTGCAGAGTGCAAACTCACTTAGTTGAAAATACAATGCAACTAATGAGGTTCTGTAGTGACAGTTTTGGTCACTAGGTTCGCTGACGACAAACCGATATCCATATTATTCAAAATGGCTAATTAATTCTTTTCATATTTTTTATAATATTTTTACTATGCCTGGACCTTATTTCGCTGCATATGATTTAATTTATATATTCTCCATGATTTATAGAAAAATATCACTTTAAAATAATACGTAATTAAAAATCATTTTAAAATAGTATTGAGGCTTATGGAAAAATCAACGCTTTGAAATCATTGTAACTGGTGCTGCCATCTACAAAATGACGTCACAAATGAACCCCATTGAAATACACAAAGTTTGAAAAAAATTATAAATGTGCAAACTCGCACCGTTTTACTAAAATATGGAATATGCATTAAACTCAAAATATAAAATAATAATTTATGTGGCATTCCACCATTTTTGTATCTACAGGTTCTATATCCTTATTGATAAATTAATCAGCGCTATGCAGTTGACATATGTCAATACTATATAATACAGCGGCGGCTGAAGAGTTTATTCTGATACGTTCATTGAATTGTTTGTATGAGAATAATCTTTTTTAAAAAAAAACTCGTTTCATTCGTGGCTAAATTTCAAACAAAGCCAAAAAACGTTGTTGTTGTTGTTTCCAAAGGTCTGATTTCAGCATTTCTGCCTTAAGCAACCCTGTCAGCCTGGCGGGGGGAGTGAGTCTGTTTGATAACTTGAGGCACCCTAAAGGCAGACTCTTCCACCTCGGGGGAAAGGGGAGTTGACTAACAGGGTGGACCTCCTGATTATAGTGGATTCCTAACCACATGGAAAACACGGCAAAGTCACACGATTAAATCGGAGGTGACCAGGACTCGATACGTAGTTATACTTATAAGGCGCCCATTCCATTAACCGGCTAGGGCTATTTCCAAAAACAGTGACGTGGTAGCAGATATTCAAGACTTAGGTTCCGTTTCCACCGATCTCGCATTGCAGAATACAAATGACATTGACGGAAATTAGAATTTTTCTTTTTATAGAATCTATTAAAATGTTTGTACTTAACATATCCCATGACGCTATTTTTTTAATTTTAGTCCGTTTGTTTGTGATTTTACTGTATGATCATTGATCATTGATCAATTTTAACTATGGCATAGAGGAAAATAAACATTTCCGTCAATTCTGCAATGCGAGGTCGATGGAAACGCCACCTAAGTCTTGAATGTCTGCTACCACGTCACCGTTGTCGGAAATAGCCCTAGTCGGTCAATGGAATGGGCACCTATGCGCGTTATCATGTCCCACCATGTTCCCCTGCCAACGCTGTGCACACTACCAAGTTTGCCGCAGTTTGAAACATGCTCTGTTCCAATCGAATCAACATGATAAGGCCGTTGGCAAGCCAAAAAAAGTAGATAGGCAACGGTATTAAGGATTGCAGGTTGCTCGTTTATTTAAATTCATGCACCGTATTGGAATAGAAACAATAATAATTATAAACTTAACTTTATCATTACTGCCAATTAATGGTCATGCATTGAAACCTACTGATCTGATCATCCCTTGAAATCCAGTATAAATAAAAAAGTAGTAAATACTTACAAATGTTGTCAAAAAATCAAAATAACTGATATATTCCGAAGAAAAATTGTAGAAGACTATGGCAGAATTTGCGGACGTGTGGAGCATACGTCTGCTAGCATGGATTTGTGTTCACGTGTTTAACTTCCAGATCTACGGCAGTGAAATATATATCGTAGGCGATGTCGGTAACTTGTCAGGTGATTTGCCGCCAAAATTCGAATCGGATCTTATCAAATTGCATTATACAATACTATATGAAAGAATATTGTTATACATAATAAGTGGCCCTCACGTACTCAATTCAAATCAATTATATTTATACCAAAAACAACAATATTACAAATTATGTCAATTAATAAAATTAACATGTTGCAACGCATTGAACATTGTGATAAGTTCACATTTCTAAACACAAAAATGCATCCAATATAAAAATTCTAATGTTAAAAAAGTTAAAAACAGTTCATTCAATGTGAAATCGTTATAAGCGTATTTCTTTTGCCTACGATTGTAAAATTTTTACTAGAAAATGCTACAATTGTCATTTCTTTGGACCAAAATGGGCGGAGCTTGTAAATTTTTTCCCCCGTTTTTCCCCTCTTTCGAGTTTACGATTGTAAAATATTTTATCAACCTCGGGTAGGTTTGGTGCCCATTCCATTGACCGGCTAGGGCTATTTCCAAAACGGTGACGTGGTAGCAGACACTCAAGACTTAGGTGGCGTTTCCACCGACCTCGCATTGCAGAATTGACGGAAATGTTTATTTTCCTCTATGCCATAATAGTTAAAATTGATCAATGATCATACAATAATATCACAAACAAACAAACTTAAATTAAAAAATGGCTTCATGGGATATGTTAATTACAAACATTTTAATAGATTTCTATAAAAAGAAAAATAAACATTTCCGTCAATTTTGCAATGCGAGGTCGGTGGTAACGCCACCTAAGTCTTGAGTGTCTGCTACTACGTCACCGTTTTGGAAATAGCCCTAGCCGGTCAATGGAATGGGCGCCTTAGTAAAAATTTTACTTTTGTAATATTTGTTTTTGTTGACGTTTTGATCATTGAATTCAACAAGTTGAGGTTATGTTTTGGGATTTGTGGTATGCACTGTGTGTAGATGCCGTATTTTTATTGTTGTTTTTACTGAGTTATACGAATTTAATCAAATAAAAGAATGGAGGAAGAGAAAACTTAAAACTGAAAAAAAAAATTTATAGCTTGGCGGGTGAATAGGCTATAAAACAAATAACAAAAGCATATTGTCTTCTGCTTCAGGTTTTACTTTTCTCATTTCATTGCACAAAATGTGAGTGAATTGAAAACGAGCTCTGATTGGTCACAAATATTTACTCACATTTTACTCACATTTTACGATCGTAGGCAAAAGAAATACGCCTTATGTTGTGTCTTTCATTAAAAAAAAAAAAAACAATTTGCATAGAAAGACAAGCCGTGTCCCTCCCCGCTAAAGATTTGACAAGTTAACACTAGATAGAATTGGGTACATTACACAATGTTAGACAATGGGGGGGAATTTAAACTAGATGTAATAAATAAGATTTTAATGTTTTTAATAGTTTAAAAAAATCAATTCAAATCTGCACTTGGCGAGATTTGAACCCACGATCTTTGCGGGGGTATCGTCTTAACAACCGGTAGTCTAGACTCTAGAGATCCTATAATTTCGGTTATTATTATAGAAGTGGACTTTCTTACACTAGGCATTTCCAGCAAATTTTAAGTTATGCAATTTCTTACTTCATTGACCGCAAATTTTACGTTATGCAATTTCTTACTTCATATTTACAGAACCACATTGCATTTAATTCATTTAAATATAGGCCTACCTCATTTCATTAATTATATTCCAAGTTCATTCCAGAACAGAGCATGTTCGAAACTGCGGCAAACTTGGTAGTGTGCACAGTGTTGGCAGGGGAACATGGTGGGACATGATAATGCCTGTCAGTCAAAGTGCGTCCTGGTTACCTCCAAATTAATCGGGTGATTTTAATAGTGTATTTTCCCCCAAGTGATTCGAAATTTATTATATCGAGGAGGTGGACCCTGTCGGTCAACTCCCCTTCTCCATGAGGTTTTGGAGTCTGCCTTAAGGTGGATGCCAGGGTTGCTTAAAGCTGAAATGCTGAAAATATGCATTGGAAAACAGTTGACTCTATTAATTTAATTAAAGTATATTTTATACGATTTTTACGAACAGTATTTTGCTGATACTACCTCTTTATTGTCTTCATCTCTTTCATAATCTTTAGTCATCAATGGCTGTCAGCACTGGTGCTCTACATCACCAGTCTTATTCATCTTTTGTAGTTCCAGCTGGCAGACGAACGCGCAACTTACTTGAGTTAAAAAATTTAAATAGTAGAAATAAACCTATCCTAGAAGAACCGGTCCGAGTTTACTCGAACATGCTTTCCAATTTATCAAAATTAGCAGATAGAGAAAATGAGTAATTTCATGGTAAATAATTTTCATATGGTAAAAATTCCGATATCTCGGGGGGGGGGGGGGGGGTTGTCCATCTAACGTCACTGGAGGTGAGGCAAACTCTATATAGTTAATAGGTCTGACCAAAACATTACCACACAGCAATAATGGCAGAGCACGCCACGCATTTGAGCGTGAATTTTCTATCATTTTTTCAAAAAAATATTTTTTGCACAAAACCAAATAGTTTTTAGGGCAAGTAACCTGTCCGGTTTCTTTACTCAATTAACACCTAATACATGCCTGAAGGTAGAAATCATCGATGGAAAGGTTTCCCAGAAAAATTATTTTTTAGTCATTTTTCATTAAAATTTAGTTATTTTTATTTTTTTACCCCAGAAGCAAAATATCAAGGGGCAAGTGACCCCACGCATTTCGTCAGCATTAATAACGACTACAGTACATGTGAATTCAAAAGAAATCGTTGGAGCCGTTTTGGATAAATAATTTTTGTAGACCTTTTTTTAGGAGTCTTTTGAATATAACCCCCCCCCCCCCCCAAATTGAGATAGCCCAAAATAAAAAAAATTGTCCCGAGGTATGATTTTTGTGAACCTACATTTCATATTTCATCAAAATCGACCGAGTAGTTTGCCCGGTAATCGACGAACAGACAGAGCGACAGAGCGACAGACAGACATTTCGTAAAAAACACTTTTTTGGGTTCCTGGGACCTCAAAACATGTAAATCCGTTGAAATCTCGGAATCGAAAATTTCGACCATCACAAAGCTTTTCTTATACTACGTATTAATTGGAAAGCAATAATGACGCCTACAAATTTTAAGTTATGCAATTGTGTACCTACTTCATTTACGGTTATATCATTGTAAAATGCCACAGAATTCTACAATTGATTTATACTGCTGCTGGCCTAGTGTTTTATACGCGACAGCAGTCTAGGTTCTGCTTGAGATTCAAGATTAATTTATTGCGTGGTGAAAGTGGCTGGGTTGTTACAAGTAAACAACTCACCCCCGGCCCTGGCAATAAATTAATCGCTACCCTGAGGAACTTCAAGATTTTATCTGTTGTATATACTTCCTATCCGATATATACGTAATACTGTACAGATACTGTATGTGTGAGCAGAGTATTTGGACTATCAGCTGAGAGCAACAAAAACAAATGAATTACTTTCTCCGGCAGGTTTTTGGTTATTGAAGAAAAAAATAAATAAATATTCCATACAATTCATTGATATACATGGATTACTACCACAACCCCTAGCCCATGCAGAACAAATGTCTTCACTTTTGGTCACGTGACAAATAGGCTTATTTGGGCAAGAAGTGGTAGACTCCATTGGGTTCAATGCGATTTTGACGTATTTCATTGCCTATTATTTAATCTATTTACCAATTTATAGAGTTTTTCTTTGGTTTGACATAATGGTCATGTCTTGCTCTGCTTATAATTGCAGTAATAGGTTCAAGAAATGTCGAGAAACGGGGGAAATTATTACTTTTCACCAGTAAGTGTTCGCATGGTTTGGTCATTAGTTGAGGCAACATTTATGGGTTTATTTAAGTTTTCTTAATCGTTATGTTAACAAATTGCACACTTTCCATTGTCCTGTACATAGCCGTGTCCAGGGGGATGGTCCATGGGGTCCGGATCCCCCCCCCGAAATAAATTTTTGTATGTAAACCTGTATGGTCTGCAGAATTTAGTTCGTCAAGTTTAAAATCCTTAGCTGGCCTACAAATTGACTTCGTTTAGGTATAGCTAAAAAATTCCTATAGCCTAAGTAGGCCTAGTCCTGTAGAACCAAAGTTTTGATAGTGAATGAAAATAGAGAATCACTATAAGGCAAATTTAATAAGACAGAGAAAAAAGTGTTTATATTTTCCATTTGGGCGAATTTCGGGGCTTTCTTGCAAAACACCCGTACTGCAAAATATCTAGAAATGATTAGGCTTATTGGTGTTGACATCCTTAAATCATCAGCATTGGCCTACTACACTGCAATATGTTTTCATCGATGATAGCACACAGAATATTCACATCTTGTAAGCATAATAAGTAGGCTGTGAGATTTAAAAATTCAAATGCAGGTGTGCGTGGATCAGGGACGGTACCAAGCCATTGGGGGGGGGGGAGCCGTGGGTCAAAATAGGAAAAACCTATGTATAGTATCGATTAAATCAGAGCGTTATAAAAATTAACTTATAAAATAGATTTACCGAAAAAAAAATTTGGGGGGATAGCCGCCCCCCTGTCTCCGTCCATGGGGTCTAGCCAGAGTGACTACCTACTTATTATTATTATATTCTGCTTATTCTAGTTGAAGTGTAGTCAAGCACAGATGAAGGGGGGGGGGGCTGCCCCCAAAATCTTATAAGCTAGCCATTTGTAAGTTGCCTAACTTATTACGTTATAATGTAATGGATACTACATATGGTTATTATATTTTGAGCCAAATTACCCCCCCCCCATGTGCTGGAGTATAGGTAGGAGACTAATTTTAGGAAGTTGAACACTTCAAATTTAGTCCCAATGCAATTAAACAGACTAACATGGTATGATTGGACCATCTTTTGTAAGATATTAACATATAGTAGTAACATAGTAACACATTCCTAGCTAAATATTAATAAATCTTCAAAAATGCCGGTGTGTGACCATAGAATATTGTTCTATAATAAATAAATACATGTTACAAAAGCAAATTAATCGTAATTAAAAAAATTATTGAAATACGGTACATCAAATTTACACGTAAGTGTATATGGTATGGAACGCTTCTGCCCAAATAACCAATATATCAGGTTTTGTCCGTTGCCGACAGCTCTAGCGCTCCTGGTGCATTTCCAGTGTATATATATATAGTTCAGTGATACAATTATGCCATGCGATAAGAATGAATGAATGAATGAATGTTATAGTGTTAAAAATTGTTGAGACAATTATACATTCGTCAAGTACCTACAATACAAAATAAAAATCATTTTAAAGCACACAGTATACCTAAACTATACCTATCCTGCTAAAATTAGACCTTCATTTCATGACATACCTAAAGATCTATTAAAGGTCAGAGAGAGAGATGTATAAGCTTTCATTATGAGGATTCCTTTAAACTTCGGCCTGAATGCGTTTAATGGCAATGCTCTGGTTTCCTGGTCAAATGCGTTGTATATCTTAACTGCCCAGTAATTCGTTGAATTTTTCACTCTATTTATTCTGTTATATGGGACTTGCACGTAGCTACACTTAAAATATGGCACATGAAATGGTCTCTAAAACCGATGGCTGTAGACTAAATCCTAAGGTGCCCATTCCATTGACCGGCTAGGGCTATTTCCAAAAACGGTGACGTGGTAGCAGACATTTTAGGTGGCGTTTCCACCGACCTCGCATTGCAGAATTGACGGAAATGTTTATTTTCCTCTCTGCCATAATTAAAATTGATCAATGATCATACAGTAAAATCACAAACAAACAAACTAAAATTAAAAAATGGCGTCATGGGATATGTTAAGTACATACATTTTAATAGATTTCTATAAAAAGAAAAATTCTAATTTCCGTCAATGTCATCTGCATTCTGCAATGCGAGATCGGTGGAAACGCAACCTAAGTCTTGAATGTCTGCTACCACGTCACTGTTTTTGGAAATAGCCCTAGCCGGTCAATGGAATGGGCGCCTTAATTGCATAGAATTTTCTTTGAACTACGCCATAGCATTAATCTTCAGCTTTCTTGCAGTCCAGCAATGCTACAAATAATGCGGTGAACCTCTGCTATTAACGCGCGCCTATTTCATCCATAGTGCTACGATTTTTGTTTAGGTTTTGTGCAGATGTCACGTGTCTTTCAATGAAACTGATCGGTGACAGAAATATAAGTTAGCTGGTGGAGTAGACCTTCGGGGCTAAAGCTTGCCTGATATAAGGACAGAGAAGAACAGCCGGGACACGTCCTGCCAAGGGCCTGGTCTTAGCTTCCACCATCTCCGAAAGCGATGGAGAGCGGCAATTTTCCCTTTCTCTTCATTCCTTCCTTTCTTTCTTCTATGTTTTTATTTTATTCTTTTAGTTGACGTCGCTTGGATTGGAGTTCTGTTATTAATGTATGCAAGTGCTAACCTCATCAGTATCCGGAAGTTCGATGCCTGGTATGCGTACCCCAGCTACACGATACGTACCTGTTTTGGAACTATATTGCTTAGTGATTAAAGAATTTAAACTACTTGAGGCGCGGTGCGGATCTAAAAATAAAGACCTACCTAAGAACACACTCGAACTCGGTTCGATAAAGTGTCCTAGAAGATAGCAATGAAATCATTTGAGTTCGCCTAGAATGATGACTTTCCCAGACAAATGGCAGCACTATTCGTGTTAAAGAAGTGTTGTTACAGGCTAGGCCCTACAGCTTAGAAATTTCGAGTTCATATGTGTGACTCTGAACTAGGTTGACATTGTCGACGTGGCACCGTTTGCCAACGAATATACCAACTGTAGATGTGCTCAAATTGGTAAATTTAAGCAGTGTCGGGTTTGGCCTTGTGTGCCCTCAGAAAAAAAATGATAGTAACCGTTTTTATAGACAATGACCACCCACTTTTGGTCATATTGCTCCACACAAATTGGGCATAAATTTCAAATGGCAAGACTAACAAAAACTATATATGATAACAAAAAAATAGTTAAAAGTTACGTTGTCCGTCGTATTTATGGCTCCAATTTTGTTTTTAACGTGACCGAAGAAGCCGTGGCAGCAATAAAAAGGATAATAGATCTAATCTGAACTTATTTATGCGGGGGGGGGGGTGGATACAAGCGAAATTTACACTATATATAGAATAGGATTTCAATTTCTGCCACGCAGTGAAAATGTCTTAAAATTTGCTGTCTCAAGGTCTCAAAGTTACCCATGCCATATGGTATTGATGGTAAATACGAGCTACAAGAGATGAGATATGTATTTATCCACTAATCTATTCATATCTGCCACTCATTGAACATAAAGAATTAATTTACTGCACAAAAGAAACAGAGCGACATTTTTTAATATGGCGCATATATAATATCGCATGTCTCATCATTTTAGAGAACTCTACCTGCTCTATAATGGGAAAAGCATTACAAGATCCAAAGTCCAAACATACCTCGTGCAGTATTTGGTCGAAGACATTTCGAGGTTTCTCTTGTAGAATTAATTTTATTCTACCACAAACTGTCCTCTTCTTTAGCCCCCTTTGTTTTCATGAAGGTAATAAATAAACAATAAAACACGTACGCGACAAGAACGTTGTAAGGGTTACGTAATTTATTGCTTTTGGTTTTTGGGTGGAACTGAGGGGGGGGGGGGCAGACGGCAACATATGGTATAGATTATTCGACTATTTATTTACCAGTTTTTCGGCAGGGTTGTTTTAGCTGTTTTTTAACGGTTTTATTTGTCTCGTGATTTTGATAAGGGCTTGATTTTTTTTGTCAGGGGGTAGTGACCCCCACCCTAAATGAGTAAATTCATAAGATACATACTAAAAATAAATAAAAAATAAAAAAAAATTCAACGAAAAATTACCTTTTAAACTTACTTCACAATATTATAATTTTGAAGAAACAGTAGAATCCGGTGAAGTGAAGTGAAGAACCAGTAGAATCCGGGCTGATGGGCCGTGGTCGAGATGAAAGTGAACTTCCAAACGTTTCGTCAACATCTGCGGTCGACTTCACTCGCTGCGGAGCCACCGAGGTACAACCTTCGAAGTCTACGCAGCGCCATTGAAGATGTCGACCGCAGATGTTGACGAAACGTTTGGAAGTTCACTTTCATCTCGACCACAGCCCATCAGCCCGGATTCTACTGGTTCTTCATTTGACTCTGGCCGTGGAAGCCTTTGCAGTTACAGTAGAATCCGGACCATGATCGTTCTGAAAGCGTACTTCCAAACGTTTAGTCAACGTCTGCGGTTGACATCTTCAGTGGAACTGCATAGACTTCAAAGACTGTATCTCGGAGGCTGGACAGCAACTGTATTCGGATTCTACTGCTCTAACACGTGACTCCGGTGGTGAAAGGCTTTCTTATCATAATGTCAATTTTCAATGGAAATATCAATTATGGAGCCGTCAAAAATGCTCCTCTACATTTCGATGCGTGGCATGTGGCCTTCACTTACACCTTCAACTCCTTCCTCGGGATTAAATACACCTATCGTTTTTAGTAGGTACAAATCTTAAATTCAACAATTTGTGGCCAATCTGTGCAAGTCAATCACAGTCAGTTTTTGGATACAATTAAAATGTCGTCTGATATAGATAAAAAATCCTTTATTGAGATGCCACACAGTAAAAATGTCTCTGTATACATTTTGGTACACAGCTTGAGGCCGTCACCAACTAGCCACATACATGGAGCACTTTCGAGTTGCTATCCCCAGGGTTCATCTAGTTCAATGACTATGACGAATGGTGGATCCAGCTTTTTGATTTGAGGGCCATGACCGAAATTTGTGCCAAATTTAAACGTAAGCCGTTTATGGTAGCCTATCTGTTATAATGCATTTTTTTGTTTTTTAATTAGATACCTAAAATATTTACTTTTACTAAATTTAGGAAGAGGGCCATGACCCCGCGATTTCCTCCGTGGATCGGCCACACTCTGTGACCGATGGGTGTTAGTGACGGCCACAAAATCATTAATTGTAGAGTAACATTTCTTCCACTGTGTGACATGTCATTTAAATAAATAAATAAAGACTTTTTTGTTCTATTACTAAGCCAACCTAGCGGATTTAGGGCTATAAAGCCCTCTCTTACACTCAACTAGGAAGGCCCGGGACTGTCTGCTTTACATGCCCTCCGAAGCATGGCCAAAAAATGTAGGAAGTGTAGGACTCGAACCAACATCCTTTCGGGTGAAAGTCCGTTACACTACTCTACATGTCTTGTTGACATGTCATTTATGGCCCTATCATCGATAATTTGATAATTGCACATCATATAAGTGCTTTCCCCATCTCCTCAGGCTATATGCTGTCACTTAATGTCACATTACTTAAGATTAGGGCTCGACATATTGTATTATGTTAGTCCTATGCTCCCTCATGCAAATAGTACATAACCGGGGTGATGATATGCTTGAAAGTTACTAATGAAGTGATAGTATTGTATGAGTGTTCCAGTCTTACCTCCATTTCGGTGAGAAGGACAAAATGGATGGGTCACATGATCAGATAGGAAGGACTCTTAAACACCATAATCGAAGGCACCAATGGAAAAGGCATATGCAGAAGACCTCAAGAAAGATATGAGATGCGGAGCCTGACACTTGGAACTGAAGAGAACGGCCCAAGACAGGGAGGAGTGGAGGAGGAGGTGGAAAGATTTGCTGCAAGAAGAACTACAGAAGAAGTTCCAGTCTTTATTACCGTATATGCAGAGGCGTAAAGTTTTAGAATGATGGCGGGGGCAAAAAAAGTAGACCTTATGACGTCCTCAGGCAGGATTTAAGGAAAAATTGAAAATATAAGAGCAAAATAGTAGGGGTTTACGCATTTTAATAGTTGTAAAGTATAGCTGTAGACTTTACAACGCTAAAACAGGAATGATAACATTAATATTGCTGCAAAGGGGACCATGAAGTATGAACTACGTCTTACAATGCTCGAGGCTGCGGGGGGGGGGGGGGGGCAAGTTGGACCGTGCCCCCCCCCAACTTTACGCCCCTGCGTATATGGGTACGATTGAAAAGGTAACGTCTAATGTCATATTATGATTATGTATATTAGGTTGGTATAATAGTACATGTATAACTGGTAGGGTAGGTATAGTCGTATGTATAATGAAAAGCAAGGTATGTTTTAGGGGTTAAGTAGAGTAACAAAACCGAACTGCTGTTGCTTACCCCAAAAACAATTTGGTTTTGTGCAAAAACTGGGCTGGCGCTGGGGTCAACCACAGCATAATAGGTATACCTTTATTCCCCAATATAAATACTTAATCAAAACAATAATAATTAAGGAATATGTAACTGTAAAAAGCTTTCACAACCGGAGTCAAATGACGAAACAGTCTAGAATCAGGGCTGATGGGCCGCGGCGCAAGCAAGTGCTATACGTAGCCACAGAGGTACACCCTTCGAAGTCTACGCAGGTCCACTGAAGATGTCGACCGCAGCTGCTGGCGAAAATTTTGGAAGTTCCCTTTCAGATCGACCCGGATTCTACTGTTTTTCATCAATAAGGAACATAATTACAAAGGCCTTCACGGCCGGAGTTACGTGATGAAACTGTAGAATCCGGGTTGACAGGTTGACTTCCGAAGGTTCCATCAGCATTTTTGATATCGCTCACAGATGTTGACGAAACCATTGAAAAACGAAGTGCGCTTGCAGAACGACCAGGGCCTTATCATCCCGGATTCTACTGGGATGCTTCACCAATAATGAGGAAGTTGGATTAAAAATGACCTTCGTGAGTTGGGAGTCCGTAGATGGTGGAGCGTTATACAAAACGGAGATGACTGGGGAGGAGTGTTGTCGAGCAGGCCGAAGCTCATCAAGGGCTGTAGAGCCAGAAGAAGAAGAAGAAAAGGTATACTAGACAATTATATAGATCTATTTCATATATGGAGGAGCTGCATTTTTTCTTTTATATTTAAAATAAAGGGGGACCATGGCCAAGGACGGATACAAGGGGGGGGGGGGCAGGGGGGTAGCTGCCCCCTCAAAATTTAGTAAATGTATTGTAAGTTAATTTATTACGCACTGATTTAATCGATCCTACATATTATATTTTTCATGTTTTGACACACAACTACCCCCCCCCCCCCAAAAGGGCTGGATCCGTCGCTGACCATGGCCCCTTGTCCCCTCCCCCTTGGACGCCCCTGCTGCATAATAGATAGTTTTTTGACCCTACAGTAGGTACACTGATACCGTAAAGTTTTGTAGAAAAAAAAGCAACCCCGATCAGTGCTGCCCCTGGCAGCAGATTCCAGTAACTCTATATGAATGACAAAGGGAGTAAACGTGAGAAAGGCAAAATATTAATTTTATCCGCTTGGATGAGCGCAGAAGCTGCAAGATCACAGCAGGGTGGTTGACCCGACGCTTTAACTCTGCTAGAGCGGGTCCCTCTTCCAACGGACCGTGTGGCCTAATGGATAAGGCGTCGGACTTCGGATCCGAAGATTGCAGGTTCGAGTCCTGTCACGGTCGAAAGTTTTTTCCGACTTTTTTGTATTATCTTTTATTACTGTGTACTTCAATAAATTATTATATCATTTAAAATGGTTATATTTATATAGTTACAATATGTAATATTTTTTTATTCGTTAGAATAACATTTTTTACTCGCGCAATTTTTGATATGACATTTTGACAATTTTTCTATATACTTTCTTGTTGATTACGTGTTGATTGTGTAATTTAACAGTAATACTTTTTCTCTATTTATTCTAAGGAATTTGTTTTTAATGGCCGATGGTAAGGCGTCGGATTGGTTCGAGTCTTATCACTTTCTCAGCTGAACCTTTTTCATCTCTAATAATATATTGAGTTTCAGCAAAGCGTTGTACGTAAGGCACAGGCCCGTTATCGGGGGAGGGGGCGGATCCAGCAGAAAATTTAGGGGGGTCACAAATTGTATACGTTAGTTTAAAAGGTAATTTGTTTGTTACAAAGTTGAGTTTTATTCAATTATTTTTTTAATAGGCTATCTTATGAATTTACTTATTTATGGGGGTCATAATCCCCCCCCCCCTTGTGGATCCACCATTGGGGCTAGAGGGTTGCAGGTCCCCCAGAAATGTTTTGCCTTTACACGATATAGATTTTAACTTTCCTGACGTTGGACATTTGGCTACATGCTATAGGATTACCGCTCCCCCCTCTCAAAATAAAATCCTGGTTACGGGCCCACTATGGAATAATTACTAATTCTAAGCAATACCTATAGATAGAGCTTCACTACAATTCTAATATACTGTTGTGTAAAAATTCCTTTTATGTGTGCCCAATATTGTTAGAATTCAACAAAATCACAAATAAAAATATATTTTGACCTCAGATTCAACAACATTAACAACGAGCAATAATCCAATAATTATATATATATGTAATTTCGTCTTTAGCGTGTAAATGGACAGGATTTAAAACCTCTTCCAACAGACCGTGTGGCCTAATGGATAAGGCGTCGGACTTCGGATCCGAAGATTGCAGGTTCGAGTCCTGTCACGGTCGGATTTTTCTTTTTAGTCCAAAGTATTTTTTGTTGTGTGACAATAATAATTTTCAGTGTTCAGCGTACCGTGTGGCCTAATGGACTCTGGATCCGATGTTTTGAGTCCTATCATGCTATGGTCGGACTTTTCGAAAATCATTAAAGTATTTTTGATTCAGACATCTTTTTTTAAGCATTAAAAGTATGTCAAAAGTTATGGACCACCATGTACTTAACTGCAAACCAGGGACGGATCTAGTCCTATGGGGAGGGGGGCTGTGGTGGGTCAAAATTGATAAACTTATTTATTTTCAATTAAATTATTACGTAATGCATTAACTCACAGCAAACTTTTTAAATTCATGTGTCCATCTTACCTGTAAATAGGGGAGAACCCCCGGTGATTTTTTTTAAATAGTGGAGGTATGAATTTCAACAGTCTCTATAGACCAATACGTAGATCGACTTCGATGACAATGTGGTAGCGTCTTGTACTTGTGCGAGTCTCTACACGCCATGCGATCGGAGACATGTCGTAACTCAACACGGGTACTAACCTACAGAGGCGACTGAAGAGGTCAATGGGATACATTCATTAATTGTTGTTATAAAAAAAGCCTAACTGAAATTTACCATGCCTATTTATTTATATTTTTTAAACCCCAGGGTTCCTCCCTTTTTGCCCATAGGAAAGTCCGGCACTGTATTGAGGAATTAACATGAACCAGATTAGAACTACAACAGCTATCATGCGAATCAGATTACAAAACTGGCAATACCTGGAGTTCTGAACCTCGGAGCTCAGTCTGAGTGAATCACCCGACCAAAACTGTTGTGTCAAGGTAAGCGAATATTAATTTGAACAAGGTACAGGGTACAGGTACAGTAGTACCACAGACTCATACTTCATAAAAAAAACCAGAACAACTAAATATGCCTGACACCCCCTCAAAAACAACTCCAACGACTTCTTTTAAATGCACATACTCGTATATTGTGGTAGGTTCTTATTAATTTAACAAACCCCACTTATAGTAAGTCGAACCTCCCTTTATTTTTATTTTTATTTTTTTTATTATTTTATTTTTTAAGCACCAGGATGTCGGTAAACGCGCTTACTGGTTTGTAGTTTGCCGGTGTTGGTTGTCTGTATTGTGAGTGTATGAGTTGATGGTGTGTGGCAAACAGCGATCAGGAGGGCGCTGGGCAACGGGTTGCCCAGTGACCACCTAAGGGCAGTTTGCCGATGCTTGTATTAAAACAGTGTGTTGTTTGCTAGATGAGACTTGCCAGAGCTGCTGAGTGAAGAAAAGGAATGGTGTGCTTGAGAAGTATGGTATTATGTGAGACTGCTTTCTGGAAATCTGTGTTAGGAGGAAAGGTTCTGTATCTTGAGTAGACTGGGCATTCTATGACAATGTGAGGAATAGTTAGTCGTACCTGACAATTGTGGCATATGGGTGGTGGGGGGTGCCCGCCATTAGGTGTCCATGTGTTAACCTTGTATGGCTTATTCTCATACGAACCTTAACCACCTTCACTTGGTCTCTTCTACTCATCTGGTGTTCGAACAAGTTCCAGCCCCTCACCCTTGGCTGTATTGTTCTTAGTTTATTTTCCAGTACTTCACTCTTTCTGCCAACATTCTGTTAAGAGGTTGTGCTGTATTTTTAAAGTCAGACGGGGGAAAGTAAGGGAAGGGGGGAGAATGAAGACTTGTTGCAGAGTTGGCTGCGCTCTCGGCCCTGTCATTACCCTCTATCTCTATATGTGGAATGGGGCCCAGAGAAACTCAATGCATTGGGTCGGTGGTAGGCATGCGATTAAATTAATAATTATAGGTGTATTATGGGATTTTTAGGATATAATTGCTGAATAGCTGTGAGGGCGGCTAAGCTGTCGGAGTGCTCTGTCTATAGAATGTCTTATAATATGCAATATTGCTTGATGTATAGCTGCAAGTTCCGCAGTATAGACGGACGCTTGATAGTTTGTTTCAGGGCGTACAATAAGGACTCAATTTTCAGGACAAATGGCCGCAGAATAATTTTTTGGGGGAATCTTTTAGTTTGTTTTAGGTGCAAAATAGAGTACGGGACCGAATAGGTTAATTTTCCAATCAAGGTTGGTTTGAAAAAAAAATTATTTTATTTTATGCATAATCCATGGACCGATATAACTAATAAATTATTGTTTTAGATTATAGATTATTGTTTATAGAAAATTTATATAATCCAGTTTAAAAAAAATTATTAAAATAGTTTTAATAATAATTTAAATTAAAATACTGAAAGGAAAAATTTTCTTAAAACTCAGATAAAATATTTTAATTTATCATTAATCCCCAAAAGTAATATTTTATTTAAACTATATCTTGCATTACTTATTCAATGTATACTTATATAAACCTGAAAAAAAATTGAAATATAAAAACTTGAACTCGATCCCCGAGCTCCACCTACCCCAACCGGCATTCTATCCACTACACCATGGAGCCCATGACCCGATAACCTTGTTAAAGGGAGAATACCTGGTCCTGAGAACGCAAGAGGGGGAGGGGAGCAAAATATAAATCGATATGGGGAACTCAGTTTCCCTGCAAACACCCCAGGCGCCGGCCATTCCTACCCTACCTCAGCTCAACCCACCCCCAAAAAATTAGGGATTATTTCAATGGACCAACGGAATTTAGCTGTTTTACACCGAGGGCTCAGGGTAAGTTTTTATAAAAGTTATATGGCGGTGTACAGGGCACAATCGTGATGAACTCGGAGATGATATGGCTAATTTATACTTTGTACCGAAGGTAAGTTCGCAAGAAGTCCGTAGATTGAAAAGCCTAAGTATGGTATACTGCATACTGCAATGCTTTGTTAGATGCCTTCTCAAGAGATAGTGGACCGGGCCTTAATACTGTAGTGAACTCAATTAACGGACGATTCCGGGAAGATGTTGTCCTTATTGGTTATACTCATCAAAGACGTAGTCTTCTTATAATTTTCCTTCACTGCTTAGCAAACTTGTCGCATAGTCATTGTCATTGTTATGGAAATCCCTCAATGACCGTGTACATGATAGATATCGCTAGTAGTCTATCAGACTTGCTGATCTGATGGGATTTGGTAATTGTGTGAGGCGGTTATTGAGTTTGAAAGCTGTAATAGTAGAGTAGAAAGGGGGTTTCTGGCGCTTACCCCACCCCCCGTCGAGCTACCCCACCCCCCGTCGTGCTACCCCTCGTGGGTGGTCTGATTTTTTTTTTTTTTTTTTTTTTTTTTTTTTTTTTTTTTTTTTCCACCCCCCCGTCATGCTACCCCTCGTGGGTGGTCTAATTTTTTTTTTAAATTATATTATAATTTATATTAATTAATATTATTAATAATTTTTTAATTAATTTTTTTTTTTTTTTTTTTTTTTTTTTTTTTTTTTTTTTCCACCCCCCCCGTCATGCTACCCCTCGTGGGTGGTCTAATTTTTTTTTTTAATTATATTATAATTTATATTAATTAATATTATTAATAATTTTTTAATTAATTTTTTTTTTTTTTTTTTTTTTTTTTTTTTTATGGTGTTAATTGAATTAAAACATTTCTTCTTCTTCTTTCTTCTTCGTGGGTGGTCTTTGTACCCCGCCGTGCTTATCCCGTTGTCTATCTATCTCTGTACCAGGTGGGTGGTCTATGACGCACCCCCCCCCCCCCCCCCTCCCCGTACAGCGTACATCTAGAATGTTCCAAATGTGTCGTTACAAAAGGCATCGCCTTGGGTTGAGGAGCTTAGTTGAAGCCAAACCTTCATTCAAGACTCAAGTAATACCACTTTATAAGTAAAATTGTATAATCTTACAACATGACATCTCTATTCAATAAAGTTAATGCCATCAACCAAGTAGCCGGGCCTACCATACCAATGCGAAAACTAGTGATTGGAGTTAAATACCTAATATTGAAAATAGTGCAAATCGAAAAAACAGAATATGGACCAGCTGTAAAAGTCATACTGCGAGGATTGGAAAAAGAAGTCGTGGAATGTTTTGTGCCTCAACAATATCTGCCAGCCTTTCAACAAAGTGAAGTTACTCCAGGAGCTGAGATGTATCTTATCGTTTCAAGCCATCGGGGAAAAAATAGTGTCAACCTACAGATCATAGAATGAATATTTCATGATGTATTATTATTGTAAACTACAGAAATAATGTAAATATATGAATAATTTCTATATATATTTTTGTTCTTGTTTTATTAATTTCATAACTAGTTTTAAGCTTACAGTTAGATGATGATGAGTATTAAAAACTAATGTTTGAAAGAAACAAGCTATTGCTTCAGTCATAATCGAGTACTTGAACGGTGAAGGGTTATTATAATCATAGACTATGAAATGATGTAAATCAAATAATTAAACGAGTACATTAGCTAATTTTAATAAATCTATCCGAAGCATAGGTTTATGGGAAGTATTGATTTGGTAAATAGTTAACCGTGTGCAGGTTCAAACCTGTTGTGAATCACCAGGTGCATATAACTCTGTACAGCCGTCTAATGGTTCAGACAAACAACACATTAATAAATCTACCCCTCGCGGACAGTCCATTGTAAGCTAATGTGATTTTTGTTTTCGTAAATCTATCCAACACTTAGGTTGAAGGGAAGTATTGATTTGGTAAACAGAGTGCAGGTTCAAACCTGTTGTGAATCACCAGGTGCATATAACTCTGTACAGCCGTCTAATGGTTCAAACAAACAAGCCATTAATAAATCTACCCCTCGCTGACAGTCCATTGTAAGCTAAAGTGATTTTTGTTTTCGTAAATCTATCCAACACTTAGGTTGAAGGGAAGTATTGATTTGGTAAACAAATAACAGGGTGCAGGTTCAAACCTGTTGTGAATCACCAGGTGCATATAACTCTGTACAGCCGTCTTATGGCTCAAACAAACAAGCCATTGATAAGTCTACCCCTCGCTGACAGTCCATTGTAAGCTAAAGTGATTTTTGTTTTTGCATTAGTTGCAATCGATCGTTAGAAAATGAATGGTGTCTTAACAACATATTATCCGCTTCGTGATGGACAATCTATCCCTGTACCCTTACCATCTATCCTTAGTGGGTGGTCGTCGCTACAAAAGGCATCGCCTTGGGTTGAGGAGCTTAGTTGAAACCGAACCTTCATTCGCGTAGTACCACTTCATTGTAGTGAATTTGTGTAATCGTACAGCATGGAATCGAAGAAAAGGAAACTGAACGCGAGGGAATATGTGTGTAGAATATGTGCTGTGAGTTTCACACTAAATTGTCATTTGAAAAGGCATGCTATAAACAAACATGGAGTTAGTATTATACCGTGCAAAAAATGTAAAGCTACATTCACATGCAGAGAGGACCTATCTCATCATATATTGCAGCGGCATACATCAGCTAATCGCGGGAAGGAAACTGAACAAATCACCCCAAAACTGACATCTGCTGGGAATGGAGAGGACTGCAAGGCATGCGGGGGCAAAATCAACAACTCCAGTCCACTTACAGTTCTGTGTAAAGAATGTTCATCTATCTTTTCGTGTAAGTATGAGAATCCTGTATCTGTTAAAACCCTTGAGTGTAAATATATTTGTGAATTCTGTTCGGTCCCTTTTGCTCGGAAGTATAGTTTGAAAGTCCACATATTAAGCATACATATTATTAATTGTTTGAATTGCAAGAAATTGTTTATGAGGGAAGATTTTACTAATCATAAGAATAATTGCACAATTATGAGCGGGGGAGCACTATCCAACGAGGAGAACTTTTTATGCAAAACATCTATAGCTCTAGATGGTGTAGTAAAACAATACAATTATAAAAACATAACCATACATGATCCCGTTGTATATTTAAATAATATGGAAGGTGAGGTTGATTCTATTACAACTGAAAACATTAAACTTTTTAATGCAATTAAATGGTATGTAGCCTTACACATTAAATTTGAACGCGGACCCGACAATAATAAAAACTATACTGAAGCATGGTTTCATGCTAAAAACGAACAACTTTTCCTCACTGATGACTCCACAATAAAATATCAACAAATGATTGAACAAATTTTAGTAAAAATAGATAAATTTCAAGCAATGGGAAGCGGGTGGGTGTTGAAATCTTTAAAACATTTTGTTATTTTTATTGCTGAATATAATCCATGCAGTGGTAGTAGTTACATCCCTTTACCCAAAAAAATCTATAACACTAAAGCAGTAATCAATATTAAAAATGACGATCTCAAATGTTTTATATGGTCAATTTTAGCATACTTACATCCAGTAAGTCGGGATGCTCAGCGGGTTTATAATTATAAAAAGTATGAAAAAGAGTTAGATATGAAAGGTATAACTTACCCAGTATCTTTGCAAGTCATTTCAAAATTTGAAAAAAATAATAATATTGGAGTAAATGTGTTTGGTTATGATCACAGACTGTACCCATTATATTTATCACAAAGTCACCATTATAATAAGCAGGTGGATCTGCTTTACATAACGGAAGACGAAAATTCACATTATTGTCTTATTAAAAATTTCAACAAACTTAATTTCTCAATCACTAAACATAAGGAACAAAAGTTTTATTGTCGTTGGTGCATACACGCCTTTAGTAGTGCTGAACGCTTACATGAACATAAGCCACTCTGCTCAAGACATGATCCTCAAAAAACCACATTTCCAATTCAGGAGAAAAGCACTATGAAATTTGATAAGGCACAATATATGATCCCTGTAGCATATAGAATATATGCCGATTTCGAGAGCATTCTCAGTCCCGTTGAAGGGACTATTTGTAACACTGAAAAATTATCTGCACATATACCATCAGGGTTTTGTTTTGTTGTTGTAGATATCAATGGGAATAAGTTTAAAGAACCGGTAGTTTACAGGGGAGCTAATGCTGTTGATGTGTTTTTGAAATCGTTATTAAATGTTAAGGATGAAATTTTAAACATTTATAAAAATATTAAAGCAGTAATTATGACTGACGAGGATAGAGAAAATTTTAAAAACTCTGTCATTTGTAATGTTTGTCAAAAACCACTAGGAAATGATCGTGTAATAGACCACTGTCATATAACGGGGAAATATAGACAAGCATTACATAATGTTTGTAATATGAGCAATTTTCGAACTCCAAAACATATCCCCGTTTTTATGCATAACTTAAAACGTTATGATGGTCATCTTATCATGGAAGGGGTTGGGAAACTAAAAAATATGAAAATTACTTGTATAGCTAAAACTATGGAGGAATATATAGCCTTTAGTATTGGAGAGTTACGCTTTTTAGACACTTATCAATTTATGGCCTCCTCTTTAGATTCATTAGTCAAAAATCTTGTTGATGCGGATAAAAATAAATTTAAAATTATGAAAACATGTTTTGTGGGTGAAAAATTAGACTTGATGTTGAGGAAGGGTGTCTTCCCCTATGAATATATAACGCACGAATCAAAATTTAATGAGGAACACTTACCTCCAATTGATGCATTTTTTAGTCAATTAACTCAAGAGGGGATTTCACAAGAAAAATATGAACATGCTCAAAAGGTGTGGAATGCTTTTAGTATAAAGAATTTAGGAGAATACCAAGACTTGTATGTATTAACAGACACCCTTCTCCTTTGCGATGTTTTTGAAGCCTTTAGAGCCTTATGTTTTGAAAACGATAACCTCGAAATTTGTCACATGTACACAGCACCAGGGCTAGCTCTTCAGAGCTGTCTGAAAATGACAGGAGTAGAACTTGAGCTATTGAGCGAACCTGATATGTATTTGTTTTGTGAGGCTGGGATTCGCGGGGGTATAAGTATGATTTCAAAAAGATTTGCGGAAAGCAACAATAAATACTTAAAAAAATTTGACTCAAATAAGCCATCCAAATTTATAGTATATTGGGATTGCACTAACTTATACGGACATGCGATGCGTCAATTTTTACCTATTAGTGGGTTTCGCTGGATGGAGGAGGAAGAAATCAAAAACTTTAATGTAATGCTCGCACCTGATGAGGGCGATGATGGGTTCATATTACAGGTGGACATGGAATATCCACAAAAATTACATGATTTACATAATGAATACCCACTAGCAGCTGAACATTGTGTTGTAACATCAGACATGATTTCCCCCTATTGTAAGGAATTTCTCGCTGAAAATGATATATCTTTAACATCCAACTTCTCAAAGCTTATTCCCAACTTAAACGATAAACACAACTATATAATACATTATCGAAATTTGAAGCAATGTTTAGAATTGGGATTAAAATTAAAATGTATACATAAAATTTTAGCTTTTAAGCAAAGCGCTTGGATGCGACCCTTTATCGATTTTAACACAGAAAAACGGAAATTAGCTTGTAATGATTTCGAGAAGGATTTTTATAAATTGAAAATTAATAGTATGTATGGGAAGACAATGGAGAATGTTAGAAATCACGCAAAATTAGAGTTAGTTAACACTGCCAAACGAGCTCGTAAACTTATCTCATCCCCTGCATTTAAAGATTTTAAGATTTTTTCAAACGATTTAATAGCAGTCCGGTCAAAAAAAACTAATATTTTGCTAAACAAGCCAATATTTATTGGCCTAACCGTTCTCGAACTATCCAAGGTAGTTATGTATGAATTTCATTATAACTTTGTAAAACAAATGTATGGTGATAAAGCTGCACTGATTTTAACAGATACAGATTCGCTCGTTTATGAGGTTGAGAGTGATGATTTGTACACTGATTTAAAACCATATCCCCATTTATTTGATAACTCAGTATATCCTCCGAACCATCTCTTATACAATATTGAAAATAAAAAGAAAGTGGGAACGTTCAAAGATGAAAATGCTCAATCTCACATTTTACAATGTGTTGCTTTACGCCCAAAATTGTATTCCCTTTTAGAGGAGGGAAAGGAGAAGAAAGTGGGCAAAGGTATAGTTCGTTCAACCCTTAAACATCATATTAACCATCAAGACTATTACAATACCTTATTTAAGCCTTGCATAGCAAAAGACTCACGTAAACCAATGTTCCGTATTCAAAGTAGAGATCATAAGCTTTTTACAATTAAACAGCAAAAAGTCACTCTTAGTCCTTATGATGATAAACGGTATGTGTGTCGTAATGGAATTGATAGTTTAGCTCATGGTCATTATCGCATTATAGATATGTCTTAGGTTTAAAAGTTTGTTTTAAGTGATTGTATGTAAAGACATTGATTTCTTTTAAAATATGTGTATTATAAAATTTGTATATCATAAAATGGTTTACATTCGTTTAGCTCATGGTCATTATTGTATTATAGATAAGTCTTAGGCTTAAAAGCTTGTTTTAAGTGATTGTATGAAAAGACATTGATTTCTTTTAAAATATGTGTATTATAAAATTTATATATCATAAAATGGTTTACATTCATTTACAATAGTTGATGTACAATACCAGTTAAAGGTACATATTCATATAAGCAGTCGCTGATGAGTAGACAGTCCCTTTATTTGCCATGCAGACAACCCTTTATATATTGGAGTGCATAAGGTCGGTGGCCATTTCAGTCCCCCTCGCATTAAGATTATGACACATCGCTATTAATTCAGGTACGCCGATATAATAAGTGCACTCAGCATCTTAAAAGAAATGTATTAATCCCACAATAGGTGTTCAATATACCCACCAGCCGTGTTTATAAAAATGAATTTTCAATAATCCCAACTAAGTCTCAGTTTCTCACAATAGGTGTGCAATATACCAGGCAGTCGTGTTTTCTATGTTAGATTTAGTTACATTGGGCTAGGACAGGTTAAGTTATAATTTAGGCTAGGTTAAATTTTTATATCAAGTTAGGGTAGGTTACATTGGATTAGGATAGGCCAGATTAGGTTACATTGGGTTAGGTTAGCTGTTTACCTAGATTAAATTCATCATTTCTTTTTTAACAAAAATATTTTTATATCAAATAAATATAATGTTAAGTTAGGTTACATTGAATTAGGATAGGTTAGATTAGGTTACATTGGATTAGGATAGGCCAGATTAGGTTACATTGGGTTAGGTTAGCTGTTTACCTAGATTAAATTCATCATTTTTTTAACAAAAATATTTTTATATCAAATAAATATGATGTTAAGTTAGGTTACATTGAATTAGGATAGGTTAGATTAGGTTACATTGGTTAGGATAGTTAAGTTAGCCGCTGCTTAGCAGTCGCTGATGAGTAGACAGTCCCTTTATTTGCCATGCAGACAACCCTTTATATATTGGAGTGCATAAGGTCGGTGGCCATTTCAGTCCCCCTCGCATTAAGATTATGACACATCGCTATTAATTCAGGTACGCCGATATAATAAGTGCACTCAGCATCTTAAAAGAAATGTATTAATCCCACAATAGGTGTTCAATATACCCACCAGCCGTGTTTATAAAAATGAATTTTCAATAATCCCAACTAAGTCTCAGTTTCTCACAATAGGTGTGCAATATACCAGGCAGTCGTGTTTTCTATGTTAGATTTAGTTACATTGGGCTAGGACAGGTTAAGTTATAATATTAGGCTAGGTTAAATTTTATATCAAGTTAGGGTAGGTTACATTGGATTAGGATAGGCCAGATTAGGTTACATTGGGTTAGGTTAGCTGTTTACCTAGATTAAATTCATCATTTCTTTTTTAACAAAAATATTTTTTATATCAAATAAATATAATGTTAAGTTAGGTTACATTGAATTAGGATAGGTTAGATTAGGTTACATTGGATTAGGATAGGCCAGATTAGGTTACATTGGGTTAGGTTAGCTGTTTACCTAGATTAAATTCATCATTTTTTTAACAAAAATATTTTTATATCAAATAAATATGATGTTAAGTTAGGTTACATTGAATTAGGATAGGTTAGATTAGGTTACATTGGGTTAGGATAGGTTAAGTTAGCCGCTAACTTAACCTATCCTAACCCAATGTAACCTAATCTAACCTATCCTAATTCAATGTAACCTAACTTAACATCATATTTATTTGATATAAAAATATTTTTGTTAAAAAAATGATGAATTTAATCTAGGTAAACAGCTAACCTAACCCAATGTAACCTAATCTGGCCTATCCTAATCCAATGTAACCTAATCTAACCTATCCTAATTCAATGTAACCTAACTTAACATCATATTTATTTGATATAAAAATATTTTTGTTAAAAAAATGATGAATTTAATCTAGGTAAACAGCTAACCTAACCCAATGTAACCTAATCTGGCCTATCCTAATCCAATGTAACCTAATCTAACCTATCCTAATTCAATGTAACCTAACTTAACATTATATTTATTTGATATAAAAAATATTTTTGTTAAAAAAGAAATGATGAATTTAATCTAGGTAAACAGCTAACCTAACCCAATGTAACCTAATCTGGCCTATCCTAATCCAATGTAACCTACCCTAACTTGATATAAAAATTTAACCTAGCCTAATATTATAACTTAACCTGTCCTAGCCCAATGTAACTAAATCTAACATAGAAAACACGACTGCCTGGTATATTGCACACCTATTGTGAGAAACTGAGACTTAGTTGGGATTATTGAAAATTCATTTTTATAAACACGGCTGGTGGGTATATTGAACACCTATTGTGGG
>OZ020486.1:45280797-45391171 GCA_963971405.1 Psococerastis gibbosa | reverse complement strand
CTTAACCTGTCCTAGCCCAATGTAACTAAATCTAACATAGAAAACACGACTGCCTGGTATATTGCACACCTATTGTGAGAAACTGAGACTTAGTTGGGATTATTGAAAATTCATTTTTATAAACACGGCTGGTGGGTATATTGAACACCTATTGTGGGATTAATACATTTCTTTTAAGATGCTGAGTGCACTTATTATATCGGCGTACCTGAATTAATAGCGATGTGTCATAATCTTAATGCGAGGGGGACTGAAATGGCCACCGACCTTATGCACTCCAATATATAAAGGGTTGTCTGCATGGCAAATAAAGGGACTGTCTACTCATCAGCGACTGCTTATATGAATATGTACCTTTAACTGGTATTGTACATCAACTATTGTAAATGAATGTAAACCATTTTATGATATATAAATTTTATAATACACATATTTTAAAAGAAATCAATGTCTTTTCATACAATCACTTAAAACAAGCTTTTAAGCCTAAGACTTATCTATAATACAATAATGACCATGAGCTAAACGAATGTAAACCATTTTATGATATACAAATTTTATAATACACATATTTTAAAAGAAATCAATGTCTTTACATACAATCACTTAAAACAAACTTTTAAACCTAAGACATATCTATAATGCGATAATGACCATGAGCTAAACTATCAATTCCATTACGACACACATACCGTTTATCATCATAAGGACTAAGAGTGACTTTTTGCTGTTTAATTGTAAAAAGCTTATGATCTCTACTTTGAATACGGAACATTGGTTTACGTGAGTCTTTTGCTATGCAAGGCTTAAATAAGGTATTGTAATAGTCTTGATGGTTAATATGATGTTTAAGGGTTGAACGAACTATACCTTTGCCCACTTTCTTCTCCTTTCCCTCCTCTAAAAGGGAATACAATTTTGGGCGTAAAGCAACACATTGTAAAATGTGAGATTGAGCATTTTCATCTTTGAACGTTCCCACTTTCTTTTTATTTTCAATATTGTATAAGAGATGGTTCGGAGGATATACTGAGTTATCAAATAAATGGGGATATGGTTTTAAATCAGTGTACAAATCATCACTCTCAACCTCATAAACGAGCGAATCTGTATCTGTTAAAATCAGTGCAGCTTTATCACCATACATTTGTTTTACAAAGTTATAATGAAATTCATACATAACTACCTTGGATAGTTCGAGAACGGTTAGGCCAATAAATATTGGCTTGTTTAGCAAAATATTAGTTTTTTTTGACCGGACTGCTATTAAATCGTTTGAAAAAATCTTAAAATCTTTAAATGCAGGGGATGAGATAAGTTTACGAGCTCGTTTGGCAGTGTTAACTAACTCTAATTTTGCGTGATTTCTAACATTCTCCATTGTCTTCCCATACATACTATTAATTTTCAATTTATAAAAATCCTTCTCGAAATCATTACAAGCTAATTTCCGTTTTTCTGTGTTAAAATCGATAAAGGGTCGCATCCAAGCGCTTTGCTTAAAAGCTAAAATTTTATGTATACATTTTAATTTTAATCCCAATTCTAAACATTGCTTCAAATTTCGATAATGTATTATATAGTTGTGTTTATCGTTTAAGTTGGGAATAAGCTTTGAGAAGTTGGATGTTAAAGATATATCATTTTCAGCGAGAAATTCCTTACAATAGGGGGAAATCATGTCTGATGTTACAACACAATGTTCAGCTGCTAGTGGGTATTCATTATGTAAATCATGTAATTTTTGTGGATATTCCATGTCCACCTGTAATATGAACCCATCATCGCCCTCATCAGGTGCGAGCATTACATTAAAGTTTTTGATTTCTTCCTCCTCCATCCAGCGAAACCCACTAATAGGTAAAAATTGACGCATCGCATGTCCGTATAAGTTAGTGCAATCCCAATATACTATAAATTTGGATGGCTTATTTGAGTCAAATTTTTTTAAGTATTTATTGTTGCTTTCCGCAAATCTTTTTGAAATCATACTTATACCCCCGCGAATCCCAGCCTCACAAAACAAATACATATCAGGTTCGCTCAATAGCTCAAGTTCTACTCCTGTCATTTTCAGACAGCTCTGAAGAGCTAGCCCTGGTGCTGTGTACATGTGACAAATTTCGAGGTTATCGTTTTCAAAACATAAGGCTCTAAAGGCTTCAAAAACATCGCAAAGGAGAAGGGTGTCTGTTAATACATACAAGTCTTGGTATTCTCCTAAATTCTTTATACTAAAAGCATTCCACACCTTTTGAGCATGTTCATATTTTTCTTGTGAAATCCCCTCTTGAGTTAATTGACTAAAAAATGCATCAATTGGAGGTAAGTGTTCCTCATTAAATTTTGATTCGTGCGTTATATATTCATAGGGGAAGACACCCTTCCTCAACATCAAGTCTAATTTTTCACCCACAAAACATGTTTTCATAATTTTAAATTTATTTTTATCCGCATCAACAAGATTTTTGACTAATGAATCTAAAGAGGAGGCCATAAATTGATAAGTGTCTAAAAAGCGTAACTCTCCAATACTAAAGGCTATATATTCCTCCATAGTTTTAGCTATACAAGTAATTTTCATATTTTTTAGTTTCCCAACCCCTTCCATGATAAGATGACCATCATAACGTTTTAAGTTATGCATAAAAACGGGGATATGTTTTGGAGTTCGAAAATTGCTCATATTACAAACATTATGTAATGCTTGTCTATATTTCCCCGTTATATGACAGTGGTCTATTACACGATCATTTCCTAGTGGTTTTTGACAAACATTACAAATGACAGAGTTTTTAAAATTTTCTCTATCCTCGTCAGTCATAATTACTGCTTTAATATTTTTATAAATGTTTAAAATTTCATCCTTAACATTTAATAACGATTTCAAAAACACATCAACAGCATTAGCTCCCCTGTAAACTACCGGTTCTTTAAACTTATTCCCATTGATATCTACAACAACATAACAAAACCCTGATGGTATATGTGCAGATAATTTTTCAGTGTTACAAATAGTCCCTTCAACGGGACTGAGAATGCTCTCGAAATCGGCATATATTCTATATGCTACAGGGATCATATATTGTGCCTTATCAAATTTCATAGTGCTTTTCTCCTGAATTGGAAATGTGGTTTTTTGAGGATCATGTCTTGAGCAGAGTGGCTTATGTTCATGTAAGCGTTCAGCACTACTAAAGGCGTGTATGCACCAACGACAATAAAACTTTTGTTCCTTATGTTTAGTGATTGAGAAATTAAGTTTGTTGAAATTTTTAATAAGACAATAATGTGAATTTTCGTCTTCCGTTATGTAAAGCAGATCCACCTGCTTATTATAATGGTGACTTTGTGATAAATATAATGGGTACAGTCTGTGATCATAACCAAACACATTTACTCCAATATTATTATTTTTTTCAAATTTTGAAATGACTTGCAAAGATACTGGGTAAGTTATACCTTTCATATCTAACTCTTTTTCATACTTTTTATAATTATAAACCCGCTGAGCATCCCGACTTACTGGATGTAAGTATGCTAAAATTGACCATATAAAACATTTGAGATCGTCATTTTTAATATTGATTACTGCTTTAGTGTTATAGATTTTTTTGGGTAAAGGGATGTAACTACTACCACTGCATGGATTATATTCAGCAATAAAAATAACAAAATGTTTTAAAGATTTCAACACCCACCCGCTTCCCATTGCTTGAAATTTATCTATTTTTACTAAAATTTGTTCAATCATTTGTTGATATTTTATTGTGGAGTCATCAGTGAGGAAAAGTTGTTCGTTTTTAGCATGAAACCATGCTTCAGTATAGTTTTTATTATTGTCGGGTCCGCGTTCAAATTTAATGTGTAAGGCTACATACCATTTAATTGCATTAAAAAGTTTAATGTTTTCAGTTGTAATAGAATCAACCTCACCTTCCATATTATTTAAATATACAACGGGATCATGTATGGTTATGTTTTTATAATTGTATTGTTTTACTACACCATCTAGAGCTATAGATGTTTTGCATAAAAAGTTCTCCTCGTTGGATAGTGCTCCCCCGCTCATAATTGTGCAATTATTCTTATGATTAGTAAAATCTTCCCTCATAAACAATTTCTTGCAATTCAAACAATTAATAATATGTATGCTTAATATGTGGACTTTCAAACTATACTTCCGAGCAAAAGGGACCGAACAGAATTCACAAATATATTTACACTCAAGGGTTTTAACAGATACAGGATTCTCATACTTACACGAAAAGATAGATGAACATTCTTTACACAGAACTGTAAGTGGACTGGAGTTGTTGATTTTGCCCCCGCATGCCTTGCAGTCCTCTCCATTCCCAGCAGATGTCAGTTTTGGGGTGATTTGTTCAGTTTCCTTCCCGCGATTAGCTGATGTATGCCGCTGCAATATATGATGAGATAGGTCCTCTCTGCATGTGAATGTAGCTTTACATTTTTTGCACGGTATAATACTAACTCCATGTTTGTTTATAGCATGCCTTTTCAAATGACAATTTAGTGTGAAACTCACAGCACATATTCTACACACATATTCCCTCGCGTTCAGTTTCCTTTTCTTCGATTCCATGCTGTACGATTACACAAATTCACTACAATGAAGTGGTACTACGCGAATGAAGGTTCGGTTTCAACTAAGCTCCTCAACCCAAGGCGATGCCTTTTGTAGCGACGACCACCCACTAAGGATAGATGGTAAGGGTACAGGGATAGATTGTCCATCACGAAGCGGATAATATGTTGTTAAGACACCATTCATTTTCTAACGATCGATTGCAACTAATGCAAAAACAAAAATCACTTTAGCTTACAATGGACTGTCAGCGAGGGGTAGACTTATCAATGGCTTGTTTGTTTGAGCCATAAGACGGCTGTACAGAGTTATATGCACCTGGTGATTCACAACAGGTTTGAACCTGCACCCTGTTATTTGTTTACCAAATCAATACTTCCCTTCAACCTAAGTGTTGGATAGATTTACGAAAACAAAAATCACTTTAGCTTACAATGGACTGTCAGCGAGGGGTAGATTTATTAATGGCTTGTTTGTTTGAACCATTAGACGGCTGTACAGAGTTATATGCACCTGGTGATTCACAACAGGTTTGAACCTGCACTCTGTTTACCAAATCAATACTTCCCTTCAACCTAAGTGTTGGATAGATTTACGAAAACAAAAATCACATTAGCTTACAATGGACTGTCCGCGAGGGGTAGATTTATTAATGTGTTGTTTGTCTGAACCATTAGACGGCTGTACAGAGTTATATGCACCTGGTGATTCACAACAGGTTTGAACCTGCACACGGTTAACTATTTACCAAATCAATACTTCCCATAAACCTATGCTTCGGATAGATTTATTAAAATTAGCTAATGTACTCGTTTAATTATTTGATTTACATCATTTCATAGTCTATGATTATAATAACCCTTCACCGTTCAAGTACTCGATTATGACTGAAGCAATAGCTTGTTTCTTTCAAACATTAGTTTTTAATACTCATCATCATCTAACTGTAAGCTTAAAACTAGTTATGAAATTAATAAAACAAGAACAAAAATATATATAGAAATTATTCATATATTTACATTATTTCTGTAGTTTACAATAATAATACATCATGAAATATTCATTCTATGATCTGTAGGTTGACACTATTTTTTCCCCGATGGCTTGAAACGATAAGATACATCTCAGCTCCTGGAGTAACTTCACTTTGTTGAAAGGCTGGCAGATATTGTTGAGGCACAAAACATTCCACGACTTCTTTTTCCAATCCTCGCAGTATGACTTTTACAGCTGGTCCATATTCTGTTTTTTCGATTTGCACTATTTTCAATATTAGGTATTTAACTCCAATCACTAGTTTTCGCATTGGTATGGTAGGCCCGGCTACTTGGTTGATGGCATTAACTTTATTGAATAGAGATGTCATGTTGTAAGATTATACAATTTTACTTATAAAGTGGTATTACTTGAGTCTTGAATGAAGGTTTGGCTTCAACTAAGCTCCTCAACCCAAGGCGATGCCTTTTGTAACGACACATTTGGAACATTCTAGATGTACGCTGTACGGGGAGGGGGGGGGGGGGGGTGCGTCATAGACCACCCACCTGGTACAGAGATAGATAGACAACGGGATAAGCACGGCGGGGTACAAAGACCACCCACGAAGAAGAAAGAAGAAGAAGAAATGTTTTAATTCAATTAACACCATAAAAAAAAAAAAAAAAAAAAAAAAAAAAAAAAAAAAAAAAATTAATTAAAAAATTATTAATAATATTAATTAATATAAATTATAATATAATTAAAAAAAAAAATTAGACCACCCACGAGGGGTAGCATGACGGGGGGGGTGGAAAAAAAAAAAAAAAAAAAAAAAAAAAAAAAAAAATTAATTAAAAAATTATTAATAATATTAATTAATATAAATTATAATATAATTAAAAAAAAAAATTAGACCACCCACGAGGGGTAGCATGACGGGGGGGTGGAAAAAAAAAAAAAAAAAAAAAAAAAAAAAAAAAATCAGACCACCCACGAGGGGTAGCACGACGGGGGGTGGGGTAGCTCGACGGGGGGTGGGGTAAGCGCCAGAAACTCAGACCACCCACGAGGGGTAGCATGACGGGGGGTGGGGTAGATCGACGGGGGGTGGGGTAAGCGCCAGAAACCCCCTTTCTATACTACTTGTAATGAATAACAATCTCGACTTTCCTGTAGGAATTAACGGTTTTCACCAATATTTAATTAGAAATAATTATTCATGTGAAAGGGTGAATCCAATAAATGGTTTGGAATCCACTGCAAAATCAGAAGATCCCCTTACTCATGTCATAGCAAGTTCAAACACGAAGACTTGGCGCTATGCATGTTCCATAGTTGAACACAAGCAAAAATCATGCAAACAACATATATTGTATTACCTATGTAAGAATTGAGAGTCCCTTAACACCCCGAACGAGACACTAGAAAAAAAGGTAGAATTGTTATAGCCAATTTTAATTGTTTTACGGTAGATGATATTTTCAAAATTTTACCTAGTACCTTATTTGAAATTTTCCCTTACTGTTGGACCGGTCGTTTCAATTTTGACGCAATATTATTCCTAGCTTTACTTAACCAAACCACACCTCTCTATGTAAATCAGATAGAACTACTTTCAGGCACGTAGCCAGGGAGGGGGCCACGGAGGCTGAAGCCCCCCCCCCCCCCCCCCCGACATGTTATCTATACATTGGGACCTTAGTGTCGATGTTGAAAAAGTACTTGATAAAATGGCGGGAAAGACAAAGAGGAGATTATTGTAAATGAGTGAAATGAGTTTTTTGAATATATTATTATTGAGCTGATTTATTAATAAAAGTAATTTTTACATTCAATATTCTGTGTTTGGAAGAGATCACACTTTGCATTCCTTGCATTGTTCAGTTTGATGTTTCATCTGTAATTTTTTTCTCCCTCTAAAAACACTAAAACTCTGTTTTTGCATGTAAATTCTTAAAAATTTCCTGGGGGGGGGGGGGAGGGCGGACCCGCCGTTTTACTGGGGGTATTCCATACCCCCCCAAAAAATAAAAACCTGGCTACGTGCTTGACTACTTTGCATGTGTTTGCATACCCAACATAACTTTTTTCCATTTCTTATTTAATACAATAACGGCATAAGCGGTCATTGTTTTTAGATACGAAGTTTCGTAGCGAACTAATCCTGCAGAAACATAGCTATGCAAAATTCAATATAACAGGACTTTCTTGTTAAACACGTCTTATTGTGAGTTTTTTTGTTCTGGTTATTTTCGTTTCTTTACTCTACACACGGACGAATCTGCCAGTCACGATTTGAAAACGTCTTTTCCTTTGTAGTGAATAATCGGGGTGAATAATCAGTGCAAAACCAAAGCCATAGTCAGGGGGGGGGGGTTGAAAGCCCCCCTGAAATGAAATGGCATGATACTAGATAGAATCGGACTTTGAGAGGAAAAATAAAAACTACTATGTAATATCCAACTAAATTTCTGACCCCCCCTCTCGAAAAAAAATCCTAACTACGGCCGTGACTGAGACTAATAAGAATAAGAAGGACATTTCTGTAATCAGGAGTGTCTAGAGGAAACCCGTGCACTTTTGTGCCAGCTTCCGAAATTGTCTACTGCTAGCCTATGACTATAATGGAAAAGACATCGGCAAATCGCAACTGGGAGAATCGTCCGTATGTACCAGGCCTTAATTTTATTAAACTGACAATTATTGAAATGGAATCGTCCATGACGTCAATAATTATTGCTTAAAATCAATAACAAATTACATGTTACTGTAGCAGTCTAATAGAATTTAATTCAGAATGAAACTCACTGATTTTGTTGTGTTCCTGGGGTAGAAAATTTCTAAGGCTAGCTTACCTACTGACATACTTACTGTATTCACGTAGATTAAGCTTTTTTTTCAAATTTAAGCTGCACACGGGCTGAGCCCTGCAGCATATTATTGCTAATGCCACTTAAGTTTTTTATGGAAGTTGTATTGTGGAAGGGTGTGTCAGGCTGGCAGCCTAATTGGGCTACTTAGTGCTAAAATTATTATGCTCGTTCAGAGGTGTAAGACTCAAGGTAAGCTATAATAACAAGAACAAAAATGAGAACAGGATACAAATATACAAAACACAAAAAACTCACGATACCATGAACTAAGTATAACATATAATGAAATATGACTCGTGAAAGACCAGTCTGGAGGTAAGTCTTTTAGCAAAAAATGTTTCCATCAGCTGAAGGCTGGAGACCGAACTAGCAATCAATGTTAATGTACTATAAACAGTTTAATAGAATATTTGAATGAGAATATAAATATCGAACATGACCACCTGAGGATTCTCGCAATAAACAGAGCAGACGCTCACAACAGCAGAATCGTCCAGAAGCGCCGACCTCGACAGTGATAGTTATTGACGTGGTAGCAGACATTTTTAGACTGTCTTTAATGTCTGCTACCACGCCAATATCGCTATCTCTATCACAAACGGGGTCGGTGGAATTTTGCGCCTTTAAGAACTTACTTAAATGACTGTAATTCTTCCCAATATCCTTATTTTGTCTTCTCTTCATATTTTCCAGAGACATCATCGCTAAGACGTTGACCGCTTGCAATCGATTAGCATGCAGGCGTCCTTCCCAATTTTAGTTCTCCTGTGCCTCCAAGTTTTATGGCCGGTCGCCTTAACGGGGTTTTTTGAGCCCGAAGACCCGGAAGTAGACCTACCCCTACTGGGCAGCGTTCTTGGCACAATCAGATTTTCCTACTTCAAAGCGCGGCCGATATATTCGTTCCTAGGTGTCAACTATGCTCAATCGCCTTCAGGGAAACGGAGATTCAGGGTAAGTCTGCAAGACTGAATACGATAAGAATATGCAGATGAAATAGACGTTACACAAGTTAATTTAAACATGACTTTCTTTTCTTCAAAAAGTCCAAGCCCGAAGTGGATTGTTCTTTAAATGCGATAAACCAGTGGTCGGACAAGTGCGGCCCGCGTTTTTTTTTTTTTTTTAATGTGGGTCTTATTGCTAAAAGGTTTGCCAACCACTGCGATAAGTCATGGTGTTCTTTAAGCCAGTAGTAGGCAAAGTACAGCTCCAGAACCTCATGTTTTTTTTTTTTTTTTTTGCTTTCCAATTTATACGTCGTATAAGGAAAGCTTTGTGACGGTCGAAACTTTCGATTCCGAGATTTCAACGGATTTACACGTTTTGGGGTCCCAGGAACCCAAAAAAGTGGTTTTTACGAAATGTCTGTCTGTCGGTCTGCTTTTATTTTCATTATTTTTATTTTTATTTATTTGGGGCTAACTCAATTTGAAGGGGTTTTATTCTCAAAAAACACAAAAAAAACGTCTAAAAAAATTATTTCTCAAAAACGGCTCCAACGATTTCTTTTAAATTCACATATATTCTAGTCGTTCATAATGTTGATAAAATGCGGGGGGTCGCTTATCCCTTCATAGTTTGCTTCTGGGGGTAAAAAAATAAAAATAACTTAATTTTAATGAAAAATGACTAAAAAATAATTTTTCTGCGAAACCTTTCTATCGATGATTTCTACCTTTAGGCATGTTTTAGGTGTTAAATTGAGTAACGAAACCGGACAGTTTGCTTTCCCAAAAACCTATTTGGTTTTATGCAAAAATTTTTCTTTGAAAAAATGACAGAAACTTCACGCTCAAATGCATTGCCTGCCCTGCCATTATTACTGCGTGGTAATGTGTTTTAAATATATTGAGGTTACCTCGCCTCCACAGTGACGTCAGGTGGACACACACCCCCCCCCTCCCCCCCCCCCCCGAGATATCCGAAATTTAACCATAGGAAAATTATTTATCATGAAATTATTCATTTTCTCTCCCTACTAATTGATAAATTGGAAAGCATGTTCGAGTAAACTCGGACCGGTTCTTTATAAATGTGGCTCTTTTGGCTTTGGCGTTGGTGTAATAAAAGTTTACTAAACAAGCCCAATTTTAGGGAGATTCATCTACCTATTGAGATGGCGACCATTGTTCCACTTTCGGAAAATTGTCATTTCATGACCCCCTGAGCCCAAAATCACCCTCCGTTCAAAATGTTTACATGTACATATGTATATAATATACATATTGTATATATGTATATAGATTTTAGGAAACACTCTAACTTCCGTAAATATTATCTGATTTTGATGAAACTTAGCACAAAAATGTATCATCTTGATCGAGTTTGTTAACCAGTTAGATCCACTATTCCGTTACAAGATGGCGGCCGATTGAAACCATATATAATTCATATCTCAGTTGCAGAGGAATGAATTAAAATCTGACTGAAAGTCCGTATTATTATCTACGATAATAATAATTCACACTTTTTACGACAAATCAACCATTTTAAGATGGCATCCAGTCAAGGTGAAAATAATTTGATAAGTAAAAGTTCATAGTCGGCATTGTGGTTCAAAATATGGAACACAAGAGTGTTTTGTGTGTTACGTTGTGGTCGGGAAAGTAATGAAGTATTTTTTATTTTTTATTGCATACATAGCGTAGGAAGCGTAGAGGAAAAGCAGGGTCTGCAGAATCTCCCTACTTCTGATCGGCCAAAGCCGAAAGGTTTTTTTTTTAAATTGTTGAATTGTTCATATCTGCTCTTTGGCTAAAACGTTTGCAGCCCACTGCGATAAACGATAGTATTCGACAAGAGCCGATTATCATACTTCAAAGCTGATATGTTCATTACACAAAGGCGATTTCCTTGTTTAATGTTATTGTGAAATTTCTAGTGTTTAATATTTGGAAATAAAACGGGTCTATAACCATTGACGATAATAATTTTTCCTATTGTAATTCCTTCAACATTGTTTGATAACGTATTATCATTAATGATGAGAAGATGAGAAGAAGCTCATAGCTGCTAGGCCTATATTAAATATGTTGGTATTTAAAATAATCTTTCACGTTACAATTGCACTTGCGGAAGGATTAGCAATAGATAAACAAATAAATTGATAAAATCACTTTTGTATAGTTGCTAGTAGGCCTAGCCCACAAGCTTTTGCAGCAGTGGGCCTACTGTGGCGATTAATTTTAATCCAAACCTGGGATTAAAAATGTAAACAAGATAAGTTTAATATATGGTAAGACGTGTTATGCCTACACGCAAGTCGAGCTTTACGCTCGGTCCAAGGGCGGATCCAGCTGAAAATTTAGGGGGGGGGGGTCACTAGTTGAATGTAAGTTTAAAAGGTAATTTGTTTGTTGAAAAGTTGAGTTTTATTCAATTTTTGTTTGACTATCTTATGAGTTTACTAATCTAGCCCTGTTGGTCTTCGTACGGGCCGCACCAGAGCGTATTTGGTTTAGGGTCCGCCAGTCGAGATTGGTACCTGTCGTTTGAGGCGGCCGTAGAGGGTACCAGGCTGGAGGCTCCAGAGGGACATTGCTAAGGAAACCTCTCCTGGACTGGAGACGAAGCTCTTCCTGAGGCACGGCCTCCTGTTCAAACATCACTCACGTGCCTCTCGTCAAACGATTGTTTGAATTTTTCATCGCACTCGACTGATTTTCTGCGGAGATTTGGTCTGTCGATTCCCGATTTCCAATAACTCAGCATAGCTAAGCTGTATTATTTTCCTATTTCTTCCTTTGGCCCGTGGACCACGTGATATGTGTCTGTGGACCACCGGTGGTCCATGGACCACAGTTTGGGAACCCCTGCTATTGAGCAACCATGGTAGAGTTTGTAAAGCAGTGCATCATGCGTTACAACAGCTGTACATAATTTAAATAATATTTATAGGACGATGAATTAACACACTACCTACAGCTCACGCATGGGCGCCCCTCAAACACTTACATAAGCTACTGGTCAATAATTTTAAATGTGTATTATATATGTATATATTATAAACAATATTAAATGCTGAGAAACAGCTTCAGTCAAGACATGTAGGCTGTAGCGTAGTGGCACGGGCACTGACATAATTACCCGAAAGGTTGTTGGTTCGTGTCCCAAACTAGCTACATTTTCTGGCCATGCTTCGGAGGGCACGTAAAGTCCCGGGCTTTTCTAGTTGAGTGTAAGAGAGGGCTTTATAGCCCTAACTCCGCTTGGTTGGCTTAGTAATACTAGTAGAAACAATAAAAAGTCCTTATTTATTTATTTTATTTATTAAAAACATCTAAATGACTTATTGAAGTTTTCTGATTCTTTCAAGCTGAGTAAGCTGTAAATATTGCCTTCTTCTTCTTTACCTGTACCTTGTTAGCATCCCCTTCAAGGTGTCAAGGGACTCTCAATTCATACATAGCAAAATCTATATGTTTTTTTCTGCCACTTTGTTATGGTCCAAATTTTAGATTTCAAGTTTCCAACGGTTTTGTACTTTTGTGGTGCCAGGAACCAAAATAAATATGTTTTATGAAACATCAGTCAGACGTTCCTTCCGACTGCTCGTCGGTTTGTGGGCAAACTACTGATTCGATTTTGAAGAACTTTGGCAGCAAGGTTCACAAAAATTATGTCTCAAGACAATTTTAAATATTTTGGCCTAACTCAATTCTAGTTAGATTTACATAAGAAAACTTGAAACAATCGGCTAAAAGAATTTTGTCTCGAAAACGGCTAAACTATTTTCCAATTTTCACCCTTTCTGTATATGCTGCAGCAAAATTTGGCAAAAGTTACTAAAAAACGTTTTACAAAATGTTAACATTGCTAGCTCAACTACTGTGTCATGCAACTTTCAACAGCCTCCCCCCTTCCCAAATTACCCGCCTGCTTACTGTTGAATTCAGCAGTAAACTCAGCTTTCACATTCTACTTAACATGCCCAAACCTGCTTGGTAGTCTATAGTTTGAAACTTTAAATTGTATTGACAAGATAAGATTTGATTAAACTGATGAACATCACTTTTCCGTACTGAGTCAGTAGCCAGTCAGTAGCAGTTCGCGATGGCCAGACCGCTTTATATTGTTTTTATATCAGTTTCCATGGTAACATTATGTTCATGTGCTATATTACGACGTGGAATATCAGACAAACATGAAAAACTTAGAAAGGTGCTGAATTTCGGGGAAGCTACGGATGATGCTGTAGTAGAACTTCCGGGGCTGGGTCGCTTACAGGGGGTGAAAAAAACGACGTATTTCACTGCTAGGGATATTTATATGTTTCTGGGCATTAGCTATGCTAATGCCCCTTCTGGGGATTTGCGGTATCTTGTAAGTAACTATTTTAATAATAATAATAATAAAAATAAATATTGACTTTCTGCTTTATTACAATGCCAACCTAGTGGAGGTAGGGCTATAAAGCTCTCTCTTACACACAGCTAGGAAGGCCCAGAACCGTCTGCTTTACATGCCTTCATGGCATTGTATGCACACTTAACAGAGCATATTTTAAGAAATTTTCACTGGGTGGCACAAATTTAAATCCTATTCTATGTAGGGCAAATTTAGCTTGTATCCAACACCCTCTTCCCCTTCCATAAATAAGTTCAGATTAGGTCTATTATCCTTTTTATTGCTGCCACGGCTTCTTCGGTCACGTTAAAAACAAAATTGGCGCCATAAATAAAACGCACATCTTTTATTTTCTAATTTCTAGTTTTTATTAGTCTTGGAATTTGAAATTGTGCCCAATTTGATTAGGGCACTATGTCCAAAAGTAGGGGGCAAAATCATCTCACTGGGGGGCACGCTTGCCCCAATGGGGCTTCCTTAAAATATGCTCGGACACTTAATCAAATGAAGTATTGTAAAAAGGCTCATTCTGACCCCCAAAAGAATCTAAGAGAAGCTCATAAAGATTATCAGAAGCCCCTTCTATTTATTAAATTATTGTTAATAATTAGCCTGAGTGTTCAAAATGTTTTGTAAACAAGAAATTATCGTGAAATTTGGACGAAATTATTTAATTACTCGTTCCACAGCCACAATGATATAAAAGGGAACAGATGAAAAAATACGAGCTTTCTGTGAAAGCTGTCTATTTCCCTTAGAGATTTACAACTGTGCTACAAAATGGGTTTAAGGCTCTTTATCCATTTTTTTTAAGGTAATAATATTTCAGTTCAGAAAATATAACTTGGATTATTTTAAGAGTTTTTATCTGTTCACTTTGTTATCTTTGTATCTGTGGAATGAGCAATAAATTATTTTCGTAAAAAAATCAGCAAAATTTCTTGCTTACAAAACATTTTGAACACTCAGCCTTAATTGCAAAATTAATAAAAATATGAAATAGGAACACCCACACCTGCACCAAGAGGCAAAGGGGAGACCTTGTAAGGCAAGCAGGTTTCGCCTACCCAGGAACACTTATGATTGAACTGAGAACGGTGAGAAATGCTACCAAGTACTCTAAATTGCTTGGAGACCATCTCTTAGAGAAAGCTTTCTGCACTGTCACTGAGACAGTGAGACACTAGCACAATGACAGAACTACCCACGATTTTAACGATATTTTGACGATTTTCCTTTATAATTTTTTGTCGATTACTTGTTAATTACTTGATTTTATAATTTAACAGATATATATATATATATATATTTATTTATTTATTTAGGTATTGCATCAATTTTCAGATTTTAATCATGTAGACATTTTTTCCTTAATTACTTCTTTACCTAATTTCTAATTTAATTCACTGTTTACAATTCACTAATTCATAATAATTTGATAATTATATACCAGCCAAAAACTTTTCTCAATGACATTTATATGGTACTTGGAAGCTTATCATTCTATTTGTGCAACAGAAAGTCCCATAATGCTTCTTCACCTTGAATGAGCTTCATATCAGTGAAATCACTACCATTGTTATATAATATTGTGCCCGCCAAGGTACTCGAAAAAGAAAATTAAAGCCATTGGCCGACAGAAGAAATTTTGTAAGATAATTGCTAGATAGCATGGTGTATGCTATTAAGTAATCAGAGAACACCAACCTGAAGGCCTAGCACAACACAATATATAATAAGTTATTAATGGGAGTTTAACTAAACAATGCCACTAGTCATTCGTTTTTTTCTTCTTCATAATATTTATGTCGGTTCTATGAGCTATGCAAAATTCTCTTCGAGTTGTCCAAATCTCAAATCGCAGATAAAAATAAAAATAAAAATAAATAAATAATGACTTTTTTTTGTTCTATTACGAAGCCTACCTTGCGGAGTTAGGACTGTAAAGCCCTCTCTTACAATCAACTAGGAAGGCCTGGAACCGCCTGCTTTACATGCCGTCCGAAGCATGGCCAAAAAATGTAGCAAGTGTAGGACTCGAACCAAGAACCTTTCAGGTGAAAGTCAGAGTCCGTACCACTACTCTGCATGTCCTGACATGGCTTGGTCATAGTTTTTGTAATCCCTTCCTCTGATAGATAAGGTGTCACCGTGTTAGTGGGTTTCCCTTCTTTAGATGGAAGCGAAAGCGCTCAGGGTTTTGTACTTCAATAGTTAGTTAACACTAGTGGGTTTCGTTAGCAACGTTAATATTTTTAGTGATTATTTGGGTTTTACTAATTCTAGATTTAGCCTATAAGAAATTTTGATAAAAACACAAAGTTTTTGCTTGTTTACTGAGTGCGACATTATTTTCATGTGGGTAATTCTACTAGTAATCTTTAGTTAATAATATTTTCCAGAAGTGATCATTTCTAGCACATTTTCTTGGCATGTTTTTCACCCCATCCAGGTGGTCACGATAACATCTAAAGCGGCATCACGACTCCATATACATCAACCGTAGTTGTAGGCTTTAATAATTAAAGTTCAAAGTCAAAGTTCAAATATTGTGACCATGAATAAAGTACTGAAAAAACTAGGCCTACGGGTTACTTCAAACGTGCATTGCATGACAATTGTTCCTCTTTCCATTACCCAGCTGCCACTCCGTGTACTGAACATATGCATTGTGATCTAGGGCAAGAACAAAATTTGCCAGCTAGAAAACTGCTTCATGGCTTAAATATACATACATAACTATAAGGACCAATAGGAACTTTATTGCTCTCTTTTTCTTTTAAATCTTAACGCTACGCCCTATGGGGCTTACGTTTATACGTATATATATACCTAACCTACCGTACCTAACCATTTAATTTTTCAATATACCTGAGCGTGTGTGGTGTGTGGCCTAAACGGCATTGCGGAAAAAAATATATATATGTTTATATCTCCTATTTATAGCCTACGTAGTATGAAGAAAGCTTTGTGATTGTCAAAATTTTTAATTCCAAGCTTTCAACGGATTGACACATCCCCTAAGGCATTCAAATGTAAAACTTTTCGGATTTGAGTTGTTATCACTACGGTGTTCTTTTATTCGTTTCAGCCTCCTCAACCGTTTGGAGCCTGGGAGGGAGTTTACGACGCGACAAAGATGAGACAGCGTTGTCCCCAATTAGATATGGATTACTATCCTAATTTAGATCCGGAATTAATTGATCAGAAAGAGGATTTGGAGGACTGTCTAGTAGTCAATGTTTTCACGCCAAAGGTAAGTTAAACATAGGCTATAGATATAGCCTATAGGCTAGTTTGGTTTGGGAGTCCGCGGTTGAGCTTTTGGTTAAGAATGGTGAAAATTTATTTGTTTCCAATCGTTCTATATGGTATGTTGACACAAGATATGGAGAACCGAATCGGTGCATTGGAAATTCATTTTTTCCCCAGCTTCGATATGTTTTACCCGCTTTATCAGTTCATTGCCTTCTTTCGACGTGGCCCCACCATGACAGTAGTCGCTCAAGCGCATTATCGACTACGCTAGCTGTCTTCATTAATTTTCATCTCGACCACATCCAGTTTTTGTTCTTCTGCCTTTCTCAAGGCCCAGCACCCTGGCAAGAGCACGTTATAGACATATTAACATAGTTTATGAATTTTGATTCCAGATCCCAAAAGGCGATGCAGCTGATGATGGGTTACTTCCTGTGCTATTTTTCATTCACGGTGGTTCATTTTACGCTGGTTCAGCATACGACTTTCTCCCGGACTTTTTGTTGGAAAATAATATTGTCCTAGTTGTTGTACAGTACAGATTAGGAATTCTTGGTGAGTTATTATAGAAAAGAAGCGGTGCGAGGGTTAACCCGTTCATACTTTCCTGTGTATCAATTAGTATAGGCATCGTAAAAGATAATATAATTAGTGGGAAAAAGTTGCCTTAGGGTTAAATTTCGGAAGCCTTGACTTTCCCAATCCCAAAGCACTAAATGGATCGAAGGGAAGATTGCATGGTCTGGAACGGGAAGACCAATATGATACAACACAGCAAGAAATGGCAGGATATGCATATTGGGGCATCAATTATCAATAATTTCATAATCAATTATTTTTTTATTTAAAATGTGAACACATCAATTTTTAATAACACTTTCCATTGCAAAATTATCTTGTTTTTTAATTCCTTTTAATCCCAGGTTAAGATTATAAATAATCTCTATAGTTCGGTTTTGTTACCTACTCTATTTGTTTTGGGTACACTATTTAACATTTGAAACATACCTGAAGTTGGAAAGCATCGCTACAAAGGTTTCGCGGAACTGAATAATTGAAATAATTGTAATTTCAAAAAATTTTCAGGTTTTTCTTCCCTACAAACCGACGAGATTCCAGGCAACGCTGGTATGCTGGACATAATCGAAGCAATGAACTGGGTGCATAGAAATATACGGTATTTCGGGGGTGACCACCTGCGTATGACTGTGGCGGGACAAAGTGCGGGAGCGGGGGCAGCGAGCTCCCTATTGGTTAGCCCCCTCGTCAAAAAAGGTAAGGTCTGCCAATGGGAGACAAGCAAATCCAAAATATTGTTTTATAATTGGGCATTATAAGTGCAGATTTCAAGCATCACTAGTGAGTTACTGATGCCCGATTCCGGCCTTCAAAGTAGGCTGAGCTTATGAGTAATAAATAAATAAATAATGACTTCTACTACTAAGCCTACCTAGTGGAGTTAGGGCTATGCCTATAAAGCCCTCTCTTACACTCTACTATAGGAACACCGCCTGCTTTACATTCTTCGAAGCATGGCCAGAAAATGTAGCAAGTGTGGGACTCGAACCAAGAACCTTTCGGTTGAAAGTCAGATTCCATACCACAACATGTCCTGACAATGAGTAATGCCTTATAGTCTCACATAAAGTAAGGTTGGAGTAATTAAGCACTCGATATTAGCATTTCGATGTTCAGTGTATCGTATTTTACTCACAATCTCCTCTACAGTCATCCCGTACCACGCAGGGTACCAACTTATCACCATTCAGCACTAACCTACTTTCAGTTCATACATCACACTCCATGCCACACCCATACCATTGAATATATAATATATAGTGTTATATATTCAATGCCCATACTATACCATACACACTCATAAATAAATAATGAGTTTTTGTTGAATTAATGAACCAGCCTAGCGGAGTTCTAATTTTTTTTTTTCGAATTTGTACAGAAATGTTCTCGCAGTTGATTGTTCAAAGTGGTTCGGTACTGTCGCCCTGGGCCGTCTCACGAGACCCCGTCACACTGACCCTCAAACTCGCCGAACTCGCCGGATGCTACTCTAAAGATCTACAAGAAATCGTGGACTGCATGAGAAAAGTGTCTGTGCCTGATTTGTTAAAAGCGCATGGAGCATTTTTCGTAAGTTGAACATTCTTTGGACAACTTTCGTATTATTTATTGTTAATGTGTATTTCAGGGGTTCCCAACTTGTGTTCCATGGTCCACCAGTGGTCTACAAACAATTAAGAAATAAGAAAATAAAACAGCTGAGTTATTGGAAACATTAAATAAAATCTTGGCACTAAACTATAATTGTACAATATAAGATCTAACCGATACTGGACCTAAATATTCAATTAAATATTAACCAGAGGCGGTCCCAGACCTCATAAAAGGGGGAGGCACTTTTCAGTGGCGTAACGATAGGTTTTCAAGGGTGTATAATTTGGCGCCTCTCCACCCACATTCATAAAAGTTGCTCAGGAACCAGAGGGCTGGAATATTGGGGTTTTACGCATTTCGAGAGCAATAACGGTTATATTACAAAGAATCAACATAATTATGGACACGGGGGGCCCGGGGGTCTCCTCCGGGAGATTTTTTTTGAAAAATAGGCCTGAAATAGTGAGGTTTTGTGCATTTTGAGAGCAAAAAGGCTTAAATATACTACAAAGAATCAACATAATTATGGACACGGTGGGTCCGGGGGTCTCCTCCGGGAGAATTTTTTTGAAAAATAGGGCTGAAATAGTGAGGTTTTGCGCATTTTGAGTGCAGTAACACTTAGCTTTTAGAGGCAAAGAATATAACTGCTGGCCAAAGGAGGGGGGGGGGGGCAATTGCCCTCAATGCCGGTCGCTGTGTCCGCCTCTGATATTAATAAATAATTGTAGGCACCAACTACCTACTTGATCTTGGTCCTAGAATATAACGATTTTCCTGCCACAAAATCATAAATTTATCTCGTGGTCCACGGACAAAAAAAGGTTGGGAACCCCGCTGGTCTATTTGACCGCATATAGTCACTCAATATAGTACTCAATAAATTTTGCCCCACCTGTAGACTGTAGACAAAACCATTCTAAAACACCCATGACTTCCGCACACACACACACACACACACACACACACACACACCGACCGGCGCAAATACTCGAAAGAGTCCCGCGCCTTAAAAAATAAAATAAAATAAATAAATAAATAAAATAAAAGAACTTAAAATATGCAATATATTATAATATAAATACACTTACTCTAATGGCTTCTTATAGCCCCTCTCTCTCACTTCTTCTCAATATTCTCCTTTGGAAAATGTCTGACAATTGCCCTCTATGTCGCCGTTACCAGTTTTTTATCATTTCAGGGAGCCTACCCATCAGTACTCAGAAAGGCATGCAACTAGCGCTCTCATTGGCTAATAATGACGCACAATTGATACTCCCAGGCTATATAGATGTACACTGATACACACGCATATCGTCACTCTAAAGTCAAAAGTGTGTATCATATCAAAAATAAAATTTCGACATAATTGCGTAGAAGATGCTTTTGCTCATATAACAGACAGTCAGATACGCCCTCCTAATCGAAAATTTCCACCTAATTTTTCATTTATGATTTTTTTTTTTTTTGCGCATGCAAAGTTATGGTTACGTCATTCTGACATTAGAGTGACGATATTACCTTTAGACCTAGCTGTCCAGAGTGAATAACTATTATGCAATAGAGGACATTTGTCAGAACGACCGAAAAATGATTGCGAACAACCAATGAGATCATTCAAATCATGGCGCCAACCAATCAAAACATTGGATTTTGACGTAATTTCCATTTGGATTCCTATGTGGAAGTTCTCCATTATTCGTCATATGAAGGACTGTTTTTGGACGTACAGTATATAGGTCTGCCAACGGCCTTACCATGTTGAATCCAGTAGAGCAGAGCATGTTTCAAACTACGGCAAACTTGGTAGTGTGCACAGCGTAGGCAGGGGAACATTGTGGGAGACGATAACGTGCTGAGACTATACCGGTCCGTCCACGTGCGTATCGAGTCCTGGTCACCTCCGAATTAATCGTGTGACTTTACCATGCTCCCCAAGTGTTCGGAATCTAATATAATCAGGATTCAGGAGGTCCACCCTGTCAATCAACTCCCCTTTCCCCGAGGTGAAAGAGTCTGCCCTTAGGGTGCCTCAAGTTAACAAACAGACTCACTCCCCCACCAGTCTGACAAGGTTGCTTAAAGCAGAAATGCTGAAAGCAGGCGTTAGAAACAACAGTATATACTTTAATTGGCCCATCGAACCATGCATTGCCAATTTATTTTTCAATTGATTTTTCAGACATTATTGGAATTGCTTTCATGTCACTACAAACCTCAACGTCCACCCAAACTAGCTACAAGCGATAATGGACACTCTGAGACATCTAAATTAGAGAATCGAGAAAATCAGTACTTGGCGGGATTTGAACCCATGATACAGCCTATGCCTTGTCGGCCTGTGTGGTCGATATCCGACCGGTTCTGACCACTGGTCTAATTCTAATCCACAGGTTTCCTATTATGTCAAGTCTCGAACGCCGATCTTCATCAATGCTGTCTTCACATTATGTCATATTTTTGCTTACCAATTTATACGTAGTATAAGGAAAGCTTTGTGATGGTCGAAATGTTCGATTCCGAGATTTCAACGGATTTACACGTTTTGAGGTCCCAGGAACCCAAAAAAGTGGTTTTTACGAAATGTCTTTCTGTCTGTCTGTCTGTCGCTCTGTCTGTTCATCGATTTCCGGGCAAACTACTCAGTCGATTTTGATGAAATTTAGCATGTAGGTTTACAAAAATCATACCTCGGAACCATTTTTTTTATTTATTTTGGGCTAACTCAATTTGGCGGGGTTTTATTCTAAAAAAAAAGTCTAAAAAAATATTTCTCAAAAACGGCTCCAACGATTTCTTTTAAATTCACATATATCGTAGTCTTTATAAATGCTAATAAAATGTGGGGGGTCGCTTGCCCCTTGATAGTTTGCTTCTGGGGGTAAAATAATAAAAATAACTCATTTTTTCATGAAAAATGACTAAAAAGTAATTTTTCTGCGGATCCTTTCTGTCAATGATTTCTACCTTCAGGCAAGTTTTAGGTGTTAAATTGAGTAACGAAACCGGACAGGTAGCTTTCCCAAAAAACTATTTGGTTTTGTGTAATTTTTTTTTTTTTTTTAATGATAGAAAATTCACGCTCAAATAAATTGCATGCCCTGCCATAATTACTGTGTGGTAATGTGTTGGTCTGACCTATCTATAATTTACCTAACCTCCAGTGAAGTCAGGTGGACACCCCCCCCCCTCCTGAGATATCCGAAATTTAACCATAGGGAAATTATTTACCATGAAATTACCCATTTTCTCCATCTACTAATTGATAAATTGGAAAGCATGTTCGAGTAAACTCGGACCGGTTCTTTTAATTTTAGCATGCGAGACCAGATATGGCAGCCACCGATTTGTTCAATCTGGTTGTTCAAGAAGCTGGCGCCCGCAGATTTCTGGTAGAAGATCCCTTTCGGCTTTTTGAAGAGGGCACATTCCTCAAAGTGCCGATGATGGGTGGAGCCACTCGGGATGAAGGGACTTCATTTCTTTCAGGTGAGTTTTGGCTTGGTTTCCATTGAGACATTAACGAAATTTAGTGCTAGATTTAAGCCATAGTAGTCACTATGTTAGATTCGAGAATCAGATAAACAGTGGGTGTAAAGTCAGGGTAACCTGAAGTATGTTAGTTTCCGTTTCATAACCGTCAGCAGCAACTTGGCTTCTGTACCCATTCGCCTCAGGACCTCCCGATCTCACGATTCGTCTGTATACCCACATTTCAAATGTACTGATTCTCCTCTCCATAGTTTGTGTCATGTATGTACCTGTAAAGACTGATCGAGTGTCAGAGTAGTAAATATATACTCTACTGAGGGCACAGTCGTTACACCCGTTACAATGCCAATGGTAAGCATATCTCAGCTTGTCAATGATCACTTATAGTCAGTGTGGGTTGTCAACAAGGACGTGAACCAGTTTGCCAACAGCCATAAATTTATTTGGATACAATACTAACTACTTTCTTATTTGTTGGATGGAAACCAGATGGGCCTTTGACCGGACAAGGTTCAAATTGACCACAACAAACAAGGCACTAGCCGTACGACCATGAAATGCCTCCAGATGGTGACATTTACGTACAAGTACGCTAGAAAGCACCTAGAAAAAAAAACACATGTGGTTTGGAATAGAAGATATCCAGGGTTACAATTTTGAAAGTTCCAAATGTTTTTCTTCTTTCAGACTTTTATGGGCTCATTAAAAAAAGGGGCCCCGATTATTTGAAGAGGAATGTAACCAGGGACATGTTGAAATACTGCGGTGCCGAAGACAGGAATGGAGCAGTCATCGATATGTATCAAAATAAATATTTTCACGATGTGTCTTCCTTAAATGACGCCGTGCCTGCCTTAGTAGATGTAAGTATAATTATCTATTTATAAATATTGTAAAAATTCACAAATTATGTCTGTTGTAACACTCCTAGACATCTTGACATATTGTATATTCAACTTTGGATGGGTTCTAGAATTATCTAGTTATGTATCTCTCTGTACTGGTCAGTAAAGTGTTCTTTAACTTGTGTGATCTGTCATATAAACTTCACTATAACACTTACCGGTCACAATAGTTGCCAGTTGCTAGTTTCCCGTGAACTTTGTATCACGTACTCACTCTAATGTCAAAAGAATTAATTTTCAATAAGAAACTTTTCCCAAATTCAGACAAAATGGTGAAAAATTGAATAAAACAGTATCCTATTAGCAACCATCCTAACAGATAATCCAGTAGCGTATATATTGTTGAATTCTATAATATTTTAAAATTTGGGGGGGGGGGGCGCGGGAGGGCAAAGAGCATATCGTCTCTAGTTATCAACTTCTCACCGCAGGCAGAGGCCCGAAACGACGTTGAATTCTACCAACCAAGCCGCGTACCGCTCACTGCTGACCCGAATATCTATTGGACAAATTATTCGTTGCATGAATTGAAATTACCCCTGAATAATATAAATAAATAAATAAATGAGGACTTTTTATTGTTTTATTACTAAGCCAACCTAGCGGAGTTGGGGCTATAAAGCCCTCTCTTACACTCAACTAGGAAGGCCCGGGACCACCTGCTTTACATGCCCTCCGAAGCATGGCCAGAAAATGTAGCTAGTGTGGGACTCGAACGAACAACCTTTCGGGTGAAAGTCAGAGTCCTTACCACTACGCTACATATATAGCACATAACATAACATTGGTGTTGTGTTATATTAGACATTACTTAATTTCATTTTACATTTTCCCATTTTGGGGTGGGGTGAGCCCTTTTCCTCTTTATATACGCCATAATTCATATATAATATATTAACTTTATTGTCATTCAATATATTATTCCTTGAAAATACGGGGCATATTAGAATCAGCCCTGACCATAAAACCAGCAAGAAATTAGCCTGCTGCTACAGCAGTGCTGTAGATAGCCTACTGACTTGTAACAATGCAACTTCTGCTAGCTTCCTATTTCAATGAACGCGAATGTACTACAAAATATTGACTTTTCCTTCAAAAATGTGAATATGCAACAGTGTAATTCAAAATAATATAATAACTATTATTAAAGTATGCCTTCGCTTATCCCTGAAGCATCAGTTCGTTTAATATAATATTGTTAGCTCTCCCTAATATTTTTAGCACTTTTCTATAACACTACCTTTCAAAAGCTTCTAACTTCTTCTTGCCTAGAGGTAATAATTTATTTCAATTCATTTTTTTTATCTTTCTTTTTTCAGTTAGTTGGAGTCCTGCTCATTAAGGCACCAACGATCCAGGTGCTTCGTCAAATGTCCCCGTTTAAGCCAAGCTTCGCCTACTCGTTCAACTTCGCTGGAAATGTCTCCAAATTGGCCGCGTCTGAACCTAATTGGTCCGACACACTCCCATTCCCTACTGGTAGGTATATATAGATTCGAATTATCACTGTGCTAGGGGTTAGCTGCAGACTACAGGTGGCGGACGCCGGCCGCCTTACCAAGTTGAATACAGCGGACCAGAGCAGGTTCAAAGATGCAGATAACTTGGTAGTGTGCACAGTGCCGGTAGGGAAACATGGTAGGACTTGTCCTGGTCACCTCCGAACTAATCGTGTGACTTCACTGTGTTTCCCAAGTGGTTCGGAATCCACTATAATCAGGAGGTCCACTGTCCTATGGGCCCACACCGTGGCCTGGGACTGTGTCCAACCATACTACTACTACAGGTGGCGGACACCAGATATGGTGGCTAGCTGCGAATATATGAATAAGCAGTCCTTAACAAAGCAGTGGCGTAATCGGAGGGTGTGGTGGCAAGTCTGGTGGTGCAGGCTTGTGAAGAAAAAGCCACATTAGCGAAGAGTTACCACCACTGAATAAGCAACCACTCCTAGCGCACTCTTTGGTCTCTTTGAAAGAAAGAAGGAGAAGAAGAAGAAGTAAGAAAATTGTCTTTATATTGCATATGGGCGAATTTTTCGGCCCACTCTTAAAACTAACCCATTTTTGGTTTCCCAACCCCAGGACCAAACTTGAATAGGTTAATTTCCCAATCAAATTTTCAATTCATTTTGAATAAAATTTTTTTTGAGGAAATAAAGATACAGGTATCATGCCCACCCTACTGCTTATCCTGCAATTATTACTGTATTGTATTGTATGATATTGCCCCCCGTTTTAAACTATATGAATTATTGTCCCATCAATCAATTCAGTGCTTTCGGATGGGGAAAGTCGAGGTAACCGAAATTTGACCCGAGGACAATAGTTACCATGGAACTAACTCATATTGTCTGTTAGATAATTAATTAGTATACTTAGGGTTGTTTTACTTACTGATATTTAGTTGTTTTTTTTTTTTTTTTTTTACCTTCGTGGGGCCTACTCGTTTGAGTTCCTATAAGCGTCGACCTAGAAGGTCTTTTGCTTCCACGTTTGCCGTCTACGCCCATCTTATAACACCAGTCTTTTTGATAAATTCTAGTGTTTTTGTGATGGGATTAGATCGGATGGTTTCCTCTTCAGACCTAGGGTGGCCAAGAGTTTGGTATCGAGTTTTTCCCAGCGCTTCACATTCAAAGAGAATGTGTTCAGCTGTTTCTTCTTCAACTTCACACAGTCTGCATCTACTGTCGTTTTTCACGCCAACCCTATGCATGTGTTTGTTGAAGTGGCCGTGGCCCGTAAGCGTGCCAACCACCCTTCTAGCTTGCTCTCTACTTAAAGAGAGAAGCTGATCGGTGAGCTTTTTACTAGGACCCGGTAGTTGTTTTCTTACTTGTTGTGGTTTTCAACCTTTTCTGAGCTCGGTATGGAAGATCACCTTTCTTGAGATAGATTCTTGCATCTAAAGTATAGCTATGCAGAAGCAGTTGAGGATTAAACAATATGATAAAGGTAAATGATTTTATAAAAATTATAAAGTACTGGTAACTTTTGGTTGCAGATATACAGAGACAGATTTGTGTGGACTTGAAAGTAGGTGATAGTTTTTCATAGGTGGCGCACGAGTCGCCAGTCACAGATTAGGCGCCAATATTTAAATTGTGACTATCTGTCTAGGTACCTAAACTAATTGACAAATAGGAAACCAAATCAGTTCACTTGCACCGGTTCTTCTTTTGCTCCCAGTGCTGGGGGTACAGGCTGCGGGGGAAAAAATGGTGTTCTCACAGCTTCATTTCTTTACAACTACAGTAAGATGCGTATTGAAAATGTTCGTTATACACAAGTAAAACTTGGTTCCGGTTTTCTGTGTTCTAGGAGTCGCCCATTCTGACGAACTGGGGTATCTCTTTCCTATGATGAACCATGAATACAGTGAAAGGGAGGAGCAAATGGTTCGGACTATGGTCAATTTGTGGACCAGTTTCGTAATTCGTGGGTAACTGAATTTTTCTATGTAGCCTAATTGACAGAACATACAACTCAGAATCAGAATCCTGCGATAAATGAAAAAAAAACTGGTAACAAAAATAGTAGGCACCGTAAATTAGAAAAGAAAGAAAAGAGAGAAGACTCGGCTGGTGGGGGCACATCCAGAGGAGATATGAAACGTCCTTATAAAAGCGTATTCAAAACATAGCACTCCCAGGACATAGCACTCTCAGGACATAGCACTCACACGACATAGCACTCCCAGGACATAGCACGTCCAGGACATAGCACTCCCAGGACATAGCACTCCCAGAACATAGCAATCCCAGGACATCGTCTCCGGGGAAGGCCGAAAATGACACTCCCCAGAAAAATTCGAACACGACCTCAGGACTCTCACACTAAATAGAGCAGACGCTATATCAACTGAGTCTTCTGGAAACGCAGCCCACCCTCCTTGAGGAAAAGGGCGCCGGAAAAATAAAAACACTTAAAATTACTATCACTCTTTCCAGGCGACCAACTTCTAATCCTGAGATACCAACATGGGAACCTCTAACCAATGAATTTGGCCCCTATCTGAGAATAAACCGTTGGGGCGACCACCGCGTCAACTTATTCGACGAATACGAGATTGCGCAGAGAGACGGCTTCCTCAGTGGTACCAACACTATTAGATCTTCAGCGATAATGTTACTAATAATTTCGTTATTGGGAGTCATTAATACATTATGACAATATGTTTACACCATAGAAATGTACTAACTGGAACGGCAGGAGCCATAATATCCCTTACGGGGCTCCCGTTAACCATAAGCCACCTATCAGAGATACCAATGTAAAAAATGTCGAAGTCTTACACATTGTAGCATAGCAGAACGGAAACCCATACCCGGTCAAAATTTAGTACTTAGCTTGTGCTGGCTATTTACCCAGCGAAATTACGTACTTACCTTGTGCAGGCGCAATTCCCCGCCATATTGATAACGGGCTACAGCCCCGGGATGGTTTAAACTGGACTTCATCCATCATTAAGAAATTAGCCTGTGATGTTTTAATTGTGACGAGATTGGGAAAGTATTTCCGTGAGCTAAATTATGTACACACTGTATGAATTAAATATACGGCCCAGGCTACTGACTCTTAAGTCTTAACAGTCAGTGCCCCAAAACTGCCTAAGCAGCAATATCTACAGTACCTAGATACAGTGACGGCCCGAGGTGGAATTGTAACAGGTCCAAGGTGCCGTTTTGGCGCAAGTGAAAATGTTATTTCAATCAAAACATATGTAAATATTCTTCTTAACTTTCTTAATTCTGAATTAAAAAGGGCAGAATATACTTTGTCACAGTGGGATTCTCCAAAGTGACTTAGTGGAACTTCATTATAGGTACTTAAAATTATTGAAAGAATAAGACGCAACTGATCCACAACAAAATATATACCTAGTAAGTGACCAGTTTCGGTAAGATACAGTCTGATGATGGTATCTTACCGAAACCGGTCACCTATTATGTATTTTACTGTGGATCAGTTGCGTCTTATTTTTTCAATAATTTTAAGCAGAATATACCTGTACTTTGCTCCGAAGGTGAATTATTTATTCTTAAAAAAATTAGCTGCGACGCACATATAATGTCAATAATTTGTGTATTCACTAATGTTATTTGTAGCCATGGTTTTATTATTGTATTATCCTTGTATTGGTATTGTATCTGCATTATCATTGAAGTATTATTGTCTTATTTACTACTTTTGCAGTAGAATTCCTAGGCTAGTCGTTTCAAACTTTTCAAAAAAATTCTTTTAAAAAAGAACTGACAATTGAAACTTTTCAATTAATTAATTATTATATTAAACTTAAATTACTGGCTTGTTTTCTACTATTATTTTACAAACCAATAATTTTCGATAATTAGAGCTGTCATATACTGTACGAGTAAATAGGGTAGATTCTACAATTCTCCCTATAACGTTATTATTAAGCTTCTTTAAATACCTCTTCTATCGAAGATCTTCTATCGTCATGGCAATTTGGACCTTTGAAATTAATATTCTAGAGAAAGAAAAGTCGCGCTCAAAAACCAGTTGCCTCAGGTTTTTCAACCATTCTTCTCCTCCTGGTAGCCCTCAGTCCTTGTATCTTCCCCAGGATTACTAAATGCGGAAGGGTGAAGGTGATATTTCTGTTCCTCATCACATGACCAAAGTATGTTAGTTTCCGTTCTTAACCGTGAGCAGTAACTAAGCTTCTGTAACCATTCACCTCAAGACCACAGCATTAGGGACACAACCACTCCAGGATTTGTGGAACATTCGTCTATATATATATGGCTAATGGCTATCCACGTTTCAAATGCACTGATTCTGTTCTCCATATGTATCAAAGTGTTCCTACTACCATTTACAACGATTGGAACACGTAACATTTATGATTTCACTATTCTTAATTGAAGGTCCAACTGAAGTAAATTCTGAATTTTGAAAAAGACATTTCGAACTTGTCCAATGCAGCTGCGAGTTTGGGAGATACATCACTGCATAGGGGAGTTAGAACATCGAGGAAGCCAAAAATATTTTTTTTTAATGTTAGGGCCACATTTTTTGAGTACTTAGCATTAAGACCAAGACGGAGAGTTTTGACCTTGAACGTTGAATGTTGAATACATAGAAATATAATAGAACTGGAGGGGCGGGAGCCATAATATGCCTTACGAGCCACCCGTTAACCATAAGTCAACTATCAGAGATAAGTAACAACGCAAAAAATATCGAAGTCTTACACATTGCAGCATAGCAAAGCGGATACCTGGACCCGTTCAAAAACTCTTTACTGTGCTTGTGCAGGCTACACTAGCAGCCATATTGTTAGCGGTCTCCAGCCACGAGATGGTTGAATATCCATTTTATAAACAAAGCCCTGCGTCAAGTACCTGTTCCGTATTTGACTAGTATTATTTCAAAGAACCGGTCCGAGTTCACTCGAACATGCTTTCCAATTTATCAAAATTATTAGATAGATAAAATTAGTAATTTTATGGCAAATATTTTTCCTATGGTTAAATTTCCGATATCTCGGGGGGGGGGGGGGGCGGTTGTCTACCTGACGTCACTGGAAGTGAGTTAAATTCTCGATAGGTCAAACAAACACATTAATTACCACACAGCAATAATGGCAGGGCATGCAATGCATTTGAGCGCGAATTTTCTATCATTTTTTTCAAAAAATAATTTTTTGGGCAAAACCAAATATTTTTTTGGGAAAGCAACCTATCCGGTTTCGTACGTTACTCAATTTAACACCTAAAACATGCTTGAAGGTAGAAATCATCGATAGAAAGATTTCGCATTTTTTAGTCATTTTTTCATTAAAATTTAGTTATTTTTATTTTTTTACCCCCAGAAGCAAACTATCAAGGGGCAAGCGACCCCCCGCATTTTGTCAACATTAATAACGACTACAATCTACGAGAATTTAAAAGAAATCGTTGGAGCCGTTTTTGAGAAATAATTTTTTTAGACGTTTTTTTGGAGTTTTTTGAAAATAAAACCCCCCCAAATTGAGTTAGCCAAAAAAAAAAAATGGTCCCGAGGTATGATTTTTGTGAACCTACATGCCAAATTTCACTCAAATCCACCGAGTAGTTTGCCCGGAAATCGACGAACAGACAGACCGACCGACAGACCGACCGACAGACAGACATTTTGTAAAAACCACTTTTTTGGGTTCCTGGGACCTCAAAACGTGTAAATCCGTTGAAATCTCGGAATCGAAAATTTCGACCATCACAAAGCTTTCCTTATACTACGTATAAATTGGAAAGCAATAATTGCAGTTGTACCTATTTCTGGCGCTTTACTGTCAAATTAATCTTCTGACTAAAGTGCATTTCATTACAAAAGTTGGAGGTTTTTCTTCCCTGTGGGGCACGTAAAAATGTTCTAAAAGGTATGTTTATAATTGCTTCATGCACAAATTTTAGACCTAATGTAATTGTAATTTTTGGTTTAGTCAATAGTGTAAGCATGTCTACGCGTATACTATACCCTTCTATTGGTTTTTACTATACCCCTGCGGTTTAAAACATATATTACGAACCCTCTGCAAAGACATTTCCAGGCCAGTCACGTGACCCCCCTCCGGTTTGGCCTTAAAAGCATGCAAAATTGCAGTCCCTCAGTAAGCTGGCATTGTGGGGCTGGAAATTTTCAGACCCCCCTTGTAATTATTAAAAATTTAATTACTTATACCGTATGTGCCAGATCATATTTTAAGGAGTTTTCACTAGAACAAAGCAAAATCCCATTCTGTATAGGGCCTAGTGTATGAAATATTATTCGTAAGTGGACGCTTAGCCTCATACAAGGCCGTGCTCAGGGGGGTGGGTCAAGGGGTCCGGTCCCCTCCGAAATAGAATAAGGGCTCTACACTGAATTGGATGGACTTTCATTAATAAAATACGTTAAAAAAATGTACCCCCTCCCTATTCACCTCCCCAAACATAATATTAGAACTAAAAGATCGTCGAATCCAATGGCACCATATGCAGGGTGAGAGGACGCCGAAGCTGGTTTTCGAAGACACCTTCAAGCACCCCAGGTGTCCTAGATTAGACTAAGATAGTAAGATGGAGAGACCAAGTGCTCGAGGATGTGCACGCCACCGGCACCCAAGACTGGAAGCGAGAGGCGGAAGATCGTCCGAGACGGCGAGGTGTAGTGGCCAAAAGTCCCCCCCCCCCCCCCGGCTGGACGCGCCTATACCTAAGTCAAGTAAGTCAAGTCTCCGATCAAAAACCTGGACACGGCCTTAGCCTCATACCCTATATCTGTAGGGGTAGTTAATCCATTTATGTGAATATAAGAGTTCGAGTGACGATACTGTTTTAGTTGTACAAAAATTATTTATTTGTTTTGCCGCTGGCACTAACATGCGCATCTAATACTCGACCAGTGCACCAGTGCCACCTAGTTAGCATGTAAAAATATGCGCTGGTATGTGCTAAGATTCAATAGAATTTGTTTAAAAAAATCCCTTTCGGCTCGGGCCAATCAGGTGTACGGAGATTCCGCAGACCCTGCTTTTCCTCTACACTACCTACACTCTATGTATGTAATAAAAATAAAAAAATACTTAATTATTTTCCTGACTACAGAATAACACACAAAACACTCTTATTGTGTTCCAAACAATGACGACTATGAACTTTTACTTATTAAATTATTTTTATTTTGACTGGACGTCATCTTGAAACCGTTGATTTGTGGTAAAAAGTGTCAATTATCATTATCGTAGATAATAATACGCGCTTTCAGTCAAATTTTAATTCATTCCTCTGCGATCAATATTAACTGAGATATATGAATCATATAAGGTTTCAATCGGCCGCCATCTTGTAACTAAATAGTGGATCTAGCTGGTTAACGAACTCGATCAAGACATTTGTATGATTAATTTTTGTTTCATCAAAATCAGATAATACTTAGGTGCCCATTCCATTGACCGGCTAGGGCTATTTCCAAAAACGGTGACGTGGTAGCAGACATTCAAGACTTAGGTGGCGTTTCCACCGACCTCGCATTGCAGAATTGACGGAAATGTTTGTTTTCCTCTATGCCATAGTTAAAATTGATCAATGATCATACAGTAAAATCACAAACAAACTAAAATTAAAAAATGGCGTCATGGGATATGTTAAGTACAAACATTTTAATAGATTTCTATAAAAAGAAAAATTCTAATTTCCGTCAATGTCATTTGCATTCTGCAATGTGAGATCGGTGGAAACGCAACCTAAGTCTTGAATGTCTGCTACCACGTCACTGGTTTTGGAAATAGCTCTAGTCGGTCAATGGAATGGGCGCCTTACGGAAGTAATCGATACACATACATATGAGTGTTATAGAAGCAAAACGGGCTAAGTCCACAAATGTCTGAAATTGAGTTTTTGGCGCCAATAGATTCGTCTGGTTGAAATCTATCCATTGAATTAATTGTCAGAAGCTAATTCTGGCATACTTCAGCGTAAAACTAGTTAAAAAATTGGGTTTTGATGCAATCACAGGGCACTTAGCTACAGTTTTTGGCTTTCCTGAAATATTAACTAAAATGGACTTTGCCCGTTTTGCTTCTAAACCACTCATATATTATGTATAACATTTTGAACGGAGGGTGGTTTTAGGCTCAGGGCGTCATGAAATGAAAAGTTGTGATGACATTTTCCGAAAGTCAAACATTGGTCGCCATCTCAATAGGTAGATGAATCTCCCTTAAAGTAAACTATCCCGGCAAGGCTAAACCATTTCGGATTCACCTGTTTCACTTATATTATAGCTGTCAAAGGGGACCGACAGACGGAATGAATCTGAGAGATATTATAACGGATAACCCTAAAAGTTCGTAGTAGCCTACCTAATTGTTATACAATAGACTACACTAATAGAAGCATCTACGGAGCTTCAAAATACATTGTACGTGATCTTTATTAATTAAATATTGTTAAAAATTAAAGCATAAGCACGTAGGTTTTGCGTAAAAGTAGCCTGTTGGCTGATGTTATATAAGGCACAGGCAAAGTCATTGCGTGTCACTATTGAACAATATGGCTTTTCGTTCAACTATTGTCGTTCTGTTAGTAGCCGTCGCGGTAAGTATATAGAATAAAACAGCAGTAGTGTGTACGGTACATAATATAAAGGGGGGGGGGGGTTCTAGAGCAATATTGACCCCAAAATCTACTAGTCTACATCTGCAGCCCTATTTTGGCGATTTGAGATAAACATAATACCGCGGGGTTTATTTTTTAATACCTACCGCAAAGGTGCCACTTACTTGACGGTGTTAAAATTTACGCGGGAACTTCAAATTAATAAATTATTGGAAGACCGTGGTTGCATTTCTCTATAATTAAAGAAATACTTATAAACTTTAAAATAAAATAAACTTTAAGATGTTTTAAAATATTAAATACACCACACTGGCTACATATTTTTTTTTGCCGTGAAGACAGTGTTCGTTTCGCGACCAACTGCTGGATGTGCATGGGCTGGCTATAATGTATATATGTATGTCGTGTTGTAGTTGGGAAAAGAATGAAGTATTTTAGGGAGATTCATCTACTTACTGAGACGGCGACCAATGTTCGACTTCCGGAAAATTTCTTCACAACTTTTTTCATTTCATGACCCCCTGAGCCTAATAAAATGTTATATATACCTGGGTATATATGTATATATGTGTTTATACATTTATATTCCCATAAAAAGTTCAATTATAGTAATCGTAATATTCTGCATTGCTGCAGGGCTCAGCCCGTGTGCAGCTTAAATTTGTGTTGACGCTAGTAGTGTTGACGCTTCAGTTGTAATATTGAACACCATCATGTAATGGTAACTGCTTGCACTTCCTTGATGTGTTTTAGCATGATTGAACAGTTAGTTGGTTTTTCATGGTTGTATAAAAAAATTGTAAGCCATGTGTTCGAGTCATCATATGCACACGTTTTATTGCATTATTTTTATCCTTCGCATATAAATGTAATGAAAAATTGAAATACAATTTTGGAATAACCACTTGATAAATAGCCAATAAAACCTATAGGGGAGGGCGTAGTTGATAAAGGTGGATCATCGGAACACAGGAGTTCGAACGTACCAAGAGCTGTGTGAGAAAGACGACCTAGAGGGCAGGAGGATCATATGCAGAGAGTTGCTGCCAACCGATCGCTGAGATTTTGACCCCTGTAGTAGAAGAAATAACTAACCAATAATTTACCATGATATCTAGTACATAACATACTGTTTACAAATTTCTGTCTAGGCTACTAATGGGTATAGCGGATATAATGGTGGCGGCTTCGGTGGCGCCCCTGCTGGCAACCCCTTCGGTGGTGCCCCTGCTGGTAACACCTTCGGTGGCGCCTCTGCTGGCAACCCCTTCGGTGGTGCCCCTGCTGGCAACACCTTCGGTAACGCCCCTGCTGGCAACCCCTTCGGTGGCGCCCCCGGTGGTCACTACAATGGGCAATCGCAAGGTAATTCAAAAGAACTCTGCCATAAGCTAAGTACACTGCATTATTACAGTTGATTTGGTACCGAAATTTCGGTTGGTCCAAGCTAATATAGTAGGTGTCACATCGCCTTAGACTATAAGAGGAAATCCAAAATCCGTTGTTTTTACAAACTTTTTATTTTTTATTTAATTTACAAAGCAAGATATTAATGATTTGGCTCATTTCTATTTTAGAAGACTACTTCATGCATCATAATAAAGTACGGTATTTTATACTTTCGTTTAACTTAAGTTTTTGTTGACACATACCGTACGTTGATAACCTGCTTCACTTTCACGTGGCTGGGAATGGGAGAAGTATATTGTATAGAGTAGGCCTATAGGGTCCTCATATTTGAAAGTATCGTATATCCCCCCCCCCCCCCCTATAGCATTTAACAGCGAATAACTTAATTTATCCTTATTTTTTCAGCTCGACCTGCTGATGTAAGTAGCGCCGTAGGATACCCACCAAATTATGCACTTTCCGGTCCAACACCCCCACCACAAAACCCTTTCGGGGCAAACCTCCCACCGAATGCAATCCCCCCATATTCACCACAAAACGGTGTGACTCCTCAATCACAAAACAGTAATTTGGCTCCTTCATTCCGACCACAATACGGTAATGGTTTTGCACCTCAATCCGGCCAACAAAGCAACGGTTTGCCTCGTCCTCAATATCCACTCCCACAAAACGGTGGTTTTGTACCTCCACACCTACAACAATTGAAAGGTGGGGCTCCTCAATACCCAACAACAAACGGCGGTTTTGTTCCTCAAAACCGACCACAACAAGGTGGTTTTGCACCTCAATCCCCACCACAAACCCACGGTTGGACACAAAACGGCGGTGGGGCTCCACAATATCCATCACCAAATTCTGGCGGTTCGGGATACGGATCAAACGGCGGCGGATTTCCTCAACGCCCACCTCAGTTCCCACCTACTCAAAACTCTTTTGCTCAATTCCCACCCGGCAATCTTGCGTACCCACCTCCTCAAAGTCCTCAAACCAACAACGCTGTGAGGACAATCGAACCAACTGAGGCCGACAGTGCAGCAGCATCTCAAGATAGCAAATAGGTTGGTTTGTACGAAAGACATACCGTATCTATTCACCTGAAAGATATTGCTATACATTGTAATACACTATAACCTACAGCCTATATTATGTCTTTGATATTCCGTTTAATTGTTATAGCTGTTATATATAGTAGTAGGCAGGCGCGGATCTAGAATGAGGGAGGGGGCTAAGATTAAATTTCTAATTGTTTTTGAAAAATAGAGCTGAAATATTGAGGTTTTACGCATTTTCAGCAATAAGGGTTCTATATTACAGGTAATTAATACAATGCAGAAGGGGGGCCCGGGGGTCTCCCCCGGGAGAAAATTTGTGAAAATTAGGACTGAAATTGTGGGGTTTTTCGCATTTTAAGGACCCTAATGGGGGGGGCTATGGGGGCTATAGCCCCCCCCCCCCCCGTAGTTCCGCGTCTGGTAGTAGGTATAAAAAGTATGAATGTGTAGTGTTATGAACAGGTGCATGACAGATTTTGCCAGTTGCTAGATATGTCTCACTTGCTGGTCAGATGGGATTTGGTAGCTAAGAGAGGAAAGGGTTATTGGGTTGCTCTGCTATGGTAGGAATATCCGAACCATAGCGAAGTATACAAATAAATAGAGTCTAAATAAGCATACCGGTACCTCAACGAATAAGTTGCATACTGTATAAAAATAAAAATCCCTTAAGAAAATTCCCCCTGAGGGAGATCGTATCTGTAATTGGTTGAGTCATGCCTTCGTCTGCTTCATTGCGTCAATGGTAAGCTTGTCTCAGCTTTTCCATTTTCGTTTGTAGCGGGTATAGGTTGATATCGAGTTAGCCAATGGCAAAAGTTCATGCGGAAACAATACAAATAATGCCCAAAATCCATTTGGGGCGTTGTCCACGTTGACATAGGACATCGGCCTAAGGGCCACTTTAAATAGGCCTAAGCCCTTAAAAATTCATTTAGGACATAATTATTTAATTATCCCCTCTCAGAAATAATATATTGTAGTAATAATAATAATAATAATTGAAGTGGAAATTATTTGTAGGAGCACAATAGGTCAATAAGGGTTAAGTTCATACGATACCGTACACTGCGTACAGCAGGGACGGTTTCAGAAAAAGTTTTCGGGGGGGGGGGGGGTGGCCGGAAAAATATCGCGTTACTTTTACTTCAGCAATAATTTTTCTTAATTTCCTTCAAAATTCCATTCTATCTAGTATAAAACTTTTTCAACCGGGGGGGGGGGGGCGACCGTTCCCACCGCCCCCCCCCCCAAGGATCCGTCCCTGGCGTACAGTATGTGTCCACCCCAGGAATTCCACCCATCTGGGATCGGAGTTTATTGGCCTCGATAGTTGTGGGATTCCAAATTTCTTAGCAAACCGGTCTTTTAAGGAGTTCTTTAACAATAATAGGTCATGGGTTTAGGGCAAACAGAAGAAATTTTTGAGAGCATTTTCCAAGCTACGTAGGTACGTCTTTTTCCTACACGGATTGGCCACTCTTATTTAATTTGATTTGCAAAAAAAAACTAACTTGACAAACCCAAAATGATACATTTTCAATGTGAATGTGCATGACGTGGTAGCAGACATCATCAATAAGTCTCTAACATATTATAACTTAATTTATAATAGATAAGCTAAGTATCTACATAATTATTGTTTCCTTAAAATATGGCAGAGACTTATTAATGCTGTCTGCTACCACGTCATACACATTAGCATTAAAAAACGACGTCGATGGAATAGCCACCTAAACTAAATTTCACACGGAAAACACTAGGTATATTATCACAAATTCCTGCAGAAACAAAGTTATGCAAATTGTACTTTTTTTAAAAGATTAATAGCATACAAACAATTTAATGAATGCATCCGATTGACCACTTCAGTCGCCTCTGTAGGTTAGTAGGCGTGTTGAGCTACGACACGTCTCCGATCGCATGGCGTGTAAGGACTCGCACAAGTGCAAGCGCGTTACCACCTGGCCATCGAAGTCGATTTAATTGTTATAATTAGTGCACTTGCTACCGAACACGAGACCAGAGGCGGACACAGCTTTTTATTTTGGGGAGGGTCATCCCTCAAAATACCACCTCAGGTATAAACTGAGAATAAAAACAATACGGTATTTGATTTAAGTAAGGCGGATATTCCACTTCTCAATATTACGAGCATTATTACGAGCATGCGCAGTGCAAACGATGTGGAATCACCCGTGTGACGCTGCCCGGCTCGTTCCCGGCCAGGCCAGGCCAGGGCATTATGACATCATCATCATTGGCGTCGGCTGCGGGGAGATAAGTCGTGGAATCACACTTAGCTTGTGCCGGTGAGGCGCGATCTATTATCAACAAAATTTTAACTTATTATCTTTCTATATACTGCAGAACACTTCGTGCTTGTTGATTCTGACTGTCTTTTATCTTTTTTGGGGAAAAGAGAATAGGCAGTCATTGTGCAATTATACATTCTTGATATAATAGCAGACGATTAAAAATATAACGTGTCAATAGTAATAAAAGTAAGTTTCCCGCAATAAAGTTTTACGTACACTCTTTGTTTCTATTTCGATTGGAATTTAATTAATAATAAAAAGTAATTATTTCAATACTGTCGATATAGTTTTTTTTATCTTTCATCTTTGTTTTTATTAATTAACAACATAATTATAGCCTGTATAGACTATACCAAATATCAATACATTACTTAGCCCTTAGGCTACAAACTGTCGAAGCCTAGACCATCTCTAGGAAGACTGAAAATTAATAGTTAAAGACCTAAATCATTTACATTACATTCCATCGGTCAATAATCCGTCATTTGACTTATCTTCACTTTCTTGCTTTTAATTAAATTTTGAAACGAATATGGACTTAAGTTCGTACGGACGTGAATAAGCGGTAAACGTAAAGGCAAAATACATAAAAAAATGTCAGATTATCGGCTTTGCTCCCATGAAATGGGATGGAAAACCGGGAGAGTGGCCGTAACGTAACGTAAAGTAACGGCATTGTAACATTTTTTATTGGTTTATATGGTCACACACCGGCATTTCATTATGAAATCCAAGTAATTACAGTATGTTCTGTTATTTTTATTTTTAAATGTTTAGTATTATAGCTCTAGGGTTTTTAAAGTTAATAAATAAAATAAAAAATTCAGATTATCGGCTTTGATCCCATGAAATGGGACGGAAAACCGGGAGAGTGGCCGAAAGTAACGGCCCTTAATGCCTATACATAGACTATACATAATTCATGGCTGCAGCTTTTACACAGCGAAGGAATTTCAAGCCAGGAAAGGATTGGAGGCCTTTAAGCGGTTTTGCTTGTGAAGATCCTACCGGCATCGTCTCATATCACTTACGTGTAAATTTGATGTATTTCAATAATTATTTTAATACAATTAATTGACATTTTTTGCTTTTGTAACATTTTTTATTGATTTATATGGTCACACACCGGCATTTATGAAGATTTATTAATCGTTAGCTAGGAATATGTTACTAAGAAATATTGTGTCAAGCAGACAGCAACCAAAGATAGTCAAACTATTTAGTCCAATCTTACCATGTTTGTCTATTTAATTGCATTGGGACTAAATTTGAAGTGTTCAACTTCCTAAAATTAGTCTCCTACCTATACCAGGGGTAGATCCAGCCAATTGGGGGGTGGGGTTTTTTTTTGGCTCAAAATATAATAAACATACGTAGTATCTATTACATAATAACGTAATAATTTAGGCGACCTGCAACAGGTTAGCTTATAAGATTTTGGGGGCAGCCCCCACCTTCATCTGTCCTTGACTACACTTCTACTATAGAATAAGCAGAATATAATAAGAATAAGTAGTCTCTCTGGCTAAACCCCATGGACGGATACAGGGAGGTAGCTACCCCGCCCCCCTGGATCCACCCCATGGCGGCTATCCCCCCAAAAAAAAATTTCGGTAAATCTATTTTATAAGTTAATTTTTATAACGCTCTGATTGTCGCAGAATCGACAGTGTGTAGTTTTGGATCACGGATACAAAATGTTCATTAGCTATCTTATAGCATTACGTGGTTATTTTAACTTAAATAGCAGATCAGTTTCACACGTATATCCGTACGGCATGTACTACTAGCTAGTTCGGAAACAGAGGAGGTTCCACGCCTCAGCAGCAGACAACACACCAGCCAACCAAGAGTTAAGATGCTCTCCAAGGAAGATTTACCATATATTTTGCTCAGTTAAGAATTCGATAGATGGGTCCAGTTCGATTAGATAAAATATAAACTCAAATCTGAATAATATGCCTTAGCATAAGGTTCATTAAATCTAAATAAAAATATTAATAAGGCATCCTCCTTGCAGAACATCCCAACTCCTGAAGACTCACGAAGTAGGCAGGAAAGAAGATACCACAGTAGATATTGAATAATAAAGAGATCAAATTGTATTATACTTATCATTTTCCTGTGAATATCACAACAGCACAACAGCATGTACGATCCTAAACGGCAACATGCCGTCCTCATTTACTGCGTGGCTGCTCCTTGTGCTCCCAGCGACCTCTAGAGTGGCCAGGCACTTGCACTGCTTCCTCAATGTTGTCTCCATATGTTTACTTGCAGAATCCCTTTTGCCTCTGGCTCGAATCCCAGTAGTCGCTGAAAGCACAAAGAACAACCGGCAGTAACAGAAAATAAATTTTCCCAACTGGGGTACCATAGGTGGCGAAGCTCAGACAGTATATTAATGGTAGTCACTAGGACGCCGATAAAAGAAAAAAAAAACTTTGATAACCGTGTCATCACTTACAGAGTATTCATAAGAGTGGAATAAAGTTTAAGTTCAAATGGTAGCTCGAGTGAGCGCCTAAATTAATTAAAATATAAATATGAAATAAAATTCCAACTCTTAATTCCCAGATTAAACCATAGTATGAAATCTTATGAGAAATTAGACCATGTCCTCCATCGCTATGGACATTGTCGTGCAGTGGCATGACACCAAAATGACCGTTGGGTTTCCAGTTTCAACAACCTCGAGTCCTGTCAAGACTCGAACACCCGGAAAATGTTTCCTCGAACACAAAAAAAAAAATCTGGAATAAATTCCAAAACGTCGCCCACGATTCGGTACGGGGGTCAACAAAAGAAATACCTGGGCCATTTGGCCTAACAGTGTAGGTATTCTGACCGTTAAATGAAATACCAAACCACACTTTCTTCCTTCTCGATGACTTATGCGATCCTCTCTCGTATCCAATGAACTATCCCTTCCTAGGGAAAAACCCCTGTGAAATTAAAATAATTGTCACATCCTACTCGGTTTCCTTTTACTTAAAACTCTGAGAACTTCCGCTCTTTTCAAACTCTATCTAGGCGTGTAGCGGCCAACTCTGGACAGCAGCATTTCCGACAGCAAGAGAACCTAGGCTCACTCTTGGACAACTGTTCCCTTTTACATAGGTAGAAATACAGCACCTTATTCCCTTCTGTTCCAGCCAGACTATAACGCTGTCTTAAATTTTATGAACTAGCCTACCATACAGTATATGATGTGAGGACACACTCAGGTAGCAGTGACTCAATCATAGTAGCCTCATAAATTTTTAAAATTTGGAAATTAAATATTTTTCGGTTCGGACCCCATGGACCACCCCCTGGGCACGGCCATGCATATATGTAAGTATATTTCGTAACTTTAAATATTGTGGAATTCACTCTGCCACAATGATTCAACCATCACTTGCATTTCATAAGTTTTTCCAGTGGCTTGGGGAACGATATAATTCGGACCTCTCTCATGTGTGGTCTGTCCTGGTATCGGCTATTACTATTACACAAGCCATAGCAGCAATGCCTGACAATAATGCTAGAAATAATAATAATAACAACTGAAAACTTTAAAAATCAATAGCGCTCAATGCACTTTATATCCTCCAATGTCCTAACAGCTGATTTAGTTTACATTATTTTCGCAATCACGCATGCGCTGTTAGCTCCGCCCTCTTACTGTGACGTCACTAAGAGAGAACTCCATGCTCCATAGTCAACGGCCGCGGCCGCTAGCGTACGGCGTAGGGGTGTTGTGTTTTCGCATAGATTTTTAGACTATATTTTTCTATTTCTACTGAAAAGAGAAGTTAGTGAACACTGAACTGCTAATAATGCTGACAACGGCTAAATTGTGAGTACTTTATTTCGTAATAGGTCTACAGCAAATTAACTTCTGAGTAGTCTAACTAAATAGTAAACGAGCCAAAGGGACAATAATATGTTTTCTCTATTTCTTGGTTGCTAAACCAGTTAAAGGTTCATGAGAAGGAGGTCGGCAATCCATTGTACCATGCACCGAAGATTTCAAATGTACTTCATTTGTGACTTTATCATGGACATTTGTTTTGTTTTAAGGAGGCTATTATGTCGATACTTAACTTATCTATTATAAATTAAGTTATAATATGGTAGAGACTTATTAATGATGTCTGCTATCATATTATAACTTAATTTATAATAGATAAGTAGGTTTCTACATTCTACATAATAGTATCCTTAAAACAAAACAAACGTCAATGACGAAATCACAAATGAAGCAAATTCGCGGGTGCCAGGCATCTCTGGTCGCGTCAATCAATCAATCAAAGTGTATTTGCCCATCTTTGTTACATGTTATTATAGCAATAATAATCAGACATTGAGCACAGTCATGTAGAGTCCTAATACAAAATATAAAAAATAAATAAATAAATATAGGTAGCTTCAAAGTTCCTTCAGATTGTACAATCTTAAATAAACAAAAAATAACAAAAACTTTGAGTTTTAGAAAAACTTGTTATAACAACCCGAATTAGTAAAACCCAAATAATCGTTAAGAAATTAACTTTGTCTAAGAAACCTACTTGTGTTAGTATAAAACCCTGAGCGCTTTCGGCAAGAACTGCCATCTACAGAGGGAAACCCACTAGCACAGTTACACCTTATCTGCGATTTGAGACTTGCTCAATTTGAGGAGAAGATGCAAATGATGCAAATTTGACAAAGTTAATTTCTTAACGATTATTTGGGTTTTACTAATTCGGGTTGTTATAACAAGTTTTTCTAAAACTCAAAGTTTTTGTTATTTTTTGTTTATTAAAATGAAATACCACGAAGTCACGAGTAATCTAATTATTTATGTACAATCTTCGTTGCATCAAAAAATTAATTAGTGCTTTCTTGAAAGCATTAGCCGTAGGCTCCTGTTTTATGGCTTCTGGTAGAGCGTTATATATGCGGATGCCTGCGGCTCGTGGACTGGGCTGTCAGCCTGGCTGCTGTGACTGAAAATTCTCTGGCATGTCTTGTATGGTGACTGTGGCGATCCCTATTTACAGGATACTCATTTAAGTGGTCTCTAACCAGTGTAGCACTGCGCAGTACGTATATACTTGGAGCGGTAAGTATTTTGAGTTCCTGAAATAGAGGCCGACATGGATGTCTCTGACATTTTCCAGCCATTATTCTTATAGCTCGGTTTTGTTGCTTTAACACCTTATCCATCCATGTTGATTGCCCCCAACATACTATGCCATATGATACGTGTGATTCAACAATTGCGTGGTAAACCATTCGCAGGTCCGTTTTCGAGATTATCCCACGCAGGGCAAAGCAGCCTCTTCTCATTTTCCTTACTACTTCTTCTACATGTACTTTCCAGCTTAACGTTGAGTCAATCCATACTCCTAGAAATTTGCTTTTCCATACTCTTGCCACGCTGTCGTCGCCCAAGTGAAGTTGCTCTACTGTTGGTGCGGAAGCTTCTCTGCAGCTGAATGCTATAAAATGTGTTTTTTGAACATTTAGGGCTAAACGATTGTTAGAAAACCAGGCAAAAGCACTGGAAAGGGAGTCTTCTGCTGCAACCTGCAGTGTGTTGAACGATGGTGCCGTGACGATTGCGTTACAGTCGTCTGCAAACGCATATGGGCTAGCTCCTTTAATTCTCAGTTGCAGTAGCAGATCATTAATAAATACGATGAAGAGAATCCGAGAGATCGTTGCCCCCTGGGCGGTGCCTAGTGTCAGATGCTGCCAGGACGATTTTTTTGTTGATCCGTCTTTGGCACTCAATTCAACTCGTTGTCTTCTTCTTGGCATTTGCTTGTATCAGTCTGCAAGTGGTGGAGAAGATGAGGGGATGTAGAGCTTGCGGTACTAGGCATCCCGCCATTTCATTTCATAGCACTCAAGGCCGGATCCAGCAGAATTTTTTTTTTTTTTTGTAGGGGGGTCACAAGTTGTTTGTAAGCTTGAAAGGTATTTTTTTGTTGATGAAAATTTGAGTTTTATTTTTTATTAATAGGTATCTTATGAATTTACTGATTTAGGGGGTCATGACACCCGCCCCCCCCCCCCCCCGCTATTGATAGCACTGACCTACTCTATTAAGCAATCCTTTCTGAAGTGTTGCCACTTGCCATCAGTTTCTTTGTATGTTTATATCTAACATGGACTATATTAACTTCCAGGAAACCTCCCCAAATTATGACGGACTATGAAACCCACCAGTTTTTGAAGAAAATAAAGTCCACCCAGAAAAGGAATACACCGACGCCATTGGCTACAATTACTTATGAGGTAAGTTAATTTAATATTTCTAGTATAATATCAATAATATGCCAGGGGTCAGCAACCTTTTTAGCAGATTTGAGTCTCTTTGAAGAGCCACACATCCCAAACCTAAAAATAAAACTTTAAACATAAAAATTGGTTTACAAATTATTTATTATTATATTTTATATATGCATATGCTTATGCGTATAAATTATTTTTACAGAACCGGTAATATAGGGAAGAAGCACACACAATGAGCCAAAAAACTCGCTAGCCGACCCCTGTAATGTGCCATCAACAAAATAATGTATTAATTAGTGGTGCTGCTATGTATAGCCCCCAAATCAGACAAATTATGAGAAAACTTCAAGTAATGAAGAACCAGTAGAATCCGGGCTGATGGGCCGTGTTCGAAATGAAAGTGAACTTCCAAACGTTTCGTCAATATAGGCGGTCGACATCTTCAGTGGTGCTGCGTAGACTTCGAAGGTTGTACCTCGGTGGCTCCGTAGCGAGTGACTCGACTCCGGCCGTGAAAGCCTTGGCAGTTACATTGTTCGCCTCTACGGGGAGGAAGTTCATCACCAAATTCGACGCCTGGAAACTTAGTCATTCGGTACTACCTTCCAAGTCGCCGCAGCGCCACTAAAGATGTCGACCGCAGATGTTGACGAAACGTTTGGAAGTTCACTTTCATTTCGATCACGACCGTGAAAGCCTTTGCAGTTACATACTTCAAGTTACATTTAGTAAACTATATCGTGCACCCATAGGGACGTTTCATACGATGCCTGCTGTTTCGGGGCTTTTCCATAATGAGGAAGAAGACCTAGCAAGATCTAGTACTATGTAGCGTACCTTGATCACCTACATTGCCCCCACAGCAGCTTCTCGGCAGGTCTCTGCAGCAGGCTAGGCTCAGAAAGAAGGAGCGTGTACAAGGTGGAGGAGGTAAGTTGATCTTTAACCCTATTCACTCCCCATTGTTTTTTTTTTTTTTTTTGCAGACCATTCGGTACTTGGATGCAGCTCCATGTGCTAAGCAGACAAGTGCTCAACTCGAGGAGGCCATTGTGAAGCTCTCGGCGGCCAACCTGAAACTTTCTCGGTCGATTATACTTCAAATTTTGAACAATCCTCCGATGACTACGCTCGAATTCCAAACCGTAAGTAATTTTATACTTTGTTCGTCAATACCCCTTCCCGGCTTCTTTCCGCCCCAGACAACACTTTGAAATTGATACCAATGACGTAAGACATGAGCCTCCAGTCATGGCCATTGGTATATATTGTTCCTGTAATGTGTGCAGAAGTGACCAAAACAATGATAAGGCATTAACTTCAATGAATTAGACATTAAAAAATAGAGTTATTTTTAAAATAGGGCTCTGGGTCCAGCATAGTCCGTACTGGTTAGTAGGACATGCACCATCGTCAGTGGAATGCAAGAGTTACGGTAATGCGATGGTGGGTCGTTCGTAAGATAGGAAGTTGGACAAAAGCGGAGTGTGTGCCTCGACAAACGGTGAATTTCCTTCGGTATATGGGGCAGCTTGGTCCTATTGACAGTAAACATAACATTGCCTCTAGGTAGTTTTTGCCATTCGCCACTTACCGAAGGAAAGGTTATTGCATGTTGTTTGTGAGACCCGCCACCGTACAAAATAGAAAATGAATATACACAACTTACCTAAATACCTTAAAGACTCAATGGTTGAATGAAGGAAGAACCGTCTAGTAATTGGCACATTCCCCGTAACACCATGGCTGTGTTCTTCTGAAGTCACAATCTCAACGATTGGTTGGCAGGAACTCTGCATATCATCAGTAGATTATAATTGGGCACCTATCTATCGATTTTTGACCTTTGACCTTGAAAAGCATTGGGCTGGAGACTATCAATTTGTGACCTTGAACTAAGTTGCGAAAAAATCCGCAAGAAGTCTCTACAGTCGCAAAAAGGCGTTGGGCTCGAGACTATCAATTTTTGACCTTGAACTGAGTTGTGAAAAAATCCGTAGATGTCTCTGCATTCGCAAAAAGGCGTTGGGCTCGAGACTATCAATTTTTTACCTTTAGAGTTAAAAAGGTCTATGTCCAAGTGATGACGTCACTATAGAACCTTGAAACGATGAGCCTGAGTTGCGCAGCAAAATGCGTGACTTTACAGAAAGGGAGACGTCACAATAAGACCTTGAAACGGGAGACTATGCAACTTAGTAGAGCCTAAGCAGAGTCACGCTATAGAATAAGTTGTGCTGCTACCTTTGCTAAAATAATAGTAACTAGGTATAAAGGTTTAAGAGAAAAGGCAAAGAATAAAATTAAAATTACATATATTGGTACAAAAAAATTATTTACAAAGCAAGTCGTTTTCTAGCCTGAGGGATACGTGATGTTTTGGGTGTGTCAGCAGTAGCAGCAGTACTCAGTGGATATTGGCTATTGGGAAGTTCATCATCAACGGGAATAAGTGGCGGTGGTGAATCGGGTATGGTGTCTGGCTCCACCTTGGCAAGTTTGACAGCAGGACCGGCATTTTCTTTACCGCTGTCGTCGGTGGACACGCGTTTCTTCGCCTTCAATGTATCACCAGTTTCCTCATTGATGGATCATGCGGGAAGTTGGCAGCACTTTTGTGATTTTGATAGCAAGCACGTACATGTTGAATGGAGCGTGTCTCGTAATAGGTGCGCACGCAAAAGGCACGTTGGGGAGCACTGAATTCGTCCATGGTTGAAACAAGACTGAAGCGGCTGTGCAAGGGTTACTGTTATTTATTGCGTAGCTCAGCTTAAATTAAATAAATACCATTGGACTTATATCTCTTAAACGCTGCTGTTTAGGCACTCGCTGCATAATTTTTTGTTCGTCCTCATGTAAGCCATATTACCTTGTCTTTTTTACAATGGCTTTGAACGCCTCTTTTATTTACAGAAACCTTATTCAGTGCTGTAGCGTTTTGTGTGACTTGGTATACATGATTCTTATTTCTTTTTTTGATCTGTCCACCGCACAGTCATGAGGGTGATCCTCATCTTCCAAGGGGACTTGGCCCACGCGTCGACATTCCCGATTTAAACGAAAAGCGGACCATGTTGACGCAGGCCCAAGCCTCGCAGGACACCCTCTCTGACAGACTGTTTTCCATTACTATGTACGTTGTAGAACCCATGAACGGACTTTTTTTTATGACTTACAGTACTTACTATTTTTTTTTCTTTTTTGTACTATTTACTGAACAACGTACTTACTGCATTACTGGCATTCGTGTAAATTAAGATTTTTTCATGTTATTATTACTGTATAACGTAACTTTTTATGGAAATATAAATTTATTGTATTGTATTGTATTACTGTTTTTACTTAGATCTTCCCTCCTACCTATATACTGTACAATTCTTAAATATAGTAGCTACCTTGGGTGTCTGGTTCAAGAAACAAGTCATGCGGTTATTCACTCCCGCTCTCACGTCAGACAGGTCTAGTACCGTCCACGCGCTAACCACCGGTCATATCGTTACCTAATATATATTGTACGTTCAATACTTGGTTATAACGTCATACTTGACTTTTCCGCATACCTGCTTATGCTTAATTTTTTCTTTATGGAACTTATAGACAAGTCATCTTTTCCGATATGCTCATTGGGACGTCATCACTTTTTTCTAAATATATATAATAAATGTAAATAGCTTACTTCTAACAAATGGTTTTAACTCTCAAGGCCAAAAATCGATAGATAGGTGCCCAATTATAATCTACTATCATCCTCCAGCTCTCTTGGTCGTCCGCTATCCTCTTCAGCTCTTGGTACGTTCGAGCTCCTTCTATTGGTTCCTCCCACTATGCCCTGAATGATGGTGTGTACCTGATTGTCATGTCTCAATAAATTTCCTACCCATTTTGCTCTTCTACTTTTTATATGAGGTAGCAGCTGTCTCTTTTCTTCAATAGCATCTAGCTCTAGCTCTCTTTCATTCGTCACGTGGTCTCTCCAGCTGGTCCGAAGCATCCTTCTGAAACTTCACATTTCAAACGCTTCAAGCCTCTTCAGGTCCTTATCTGCTGCAGAGCCGTAAATAGGGGGACTCCACAATAAACCCGCCCTCATCTTGAATCTCAACATAATGATTATGCATTTAAACTGAATGAGTGTTTTTGTTTCAGATGGTTGGTACAAAAATCTATGGAATTACCGACTCTGAAGAAGCTAACATTGTCCAGATATGCAATGAGTTATTAAAAGACCATGGAGGTTGACAAAATGAAGTCAACATCACAATTGTGCCATAAAGGAGACACACGTATGTATCGATGTCCAGAAAAAAAGGAACTTACAACACATGTCATATTACCTTAGCTGATTCAGAGGGAACTAACTAAAAATTTGCAGTTTCGAGTAAATGCCAAAAACAGTCTTCCTTCAGTATCAGACTGTTGGATGCAAACACCGAAGGAACTCGAATTACTTCCGTTCGGAGCAGGCGGCTGCAGTCATATAAATCGAGTCGTAGAGATAGAAATGAAGTTCGTTCTATACCAACCAGAAGAACATGTGGGAAAATTGTTGTTCAGAAAGAGAATTAACTCGTTTTCTTATTCCGATTTTTTATGTGTGTTTTTTCTGTTTCATTCGACGGAGAATTCTTTCTGATTTTTTTGATACCAAATACTCATATTTGTATTTCTTTGAGTTGCTTCCCTTTGACTCAGCAAATGAGATATAACCGATGCAATAAAATTACGTAAATACTGTAATATATGCATGAGTTAAATAAAACATTATTGAAGAAAACCCGTACATGCTTTAATATTTATCGATTAGTATAGGTACCGTAATGGATGTATTTTATGAGAAATGGGAAAAAATTGCCCTAGGGTTAAATTTAAGTTTACTCTAATTTTCCTATTCCAAAGCTCGGAATTGATAGAGGGTACGATTGCATGGTCTAGAACATCAGACCAATATATTACTACACAGTAATAATGGCAGGGTGCCAGGGTATGCAATGTATTGGGGCAGGATCTCTGATCGGCCAGAGCAGAAGGGGATTTTTTGTTAACTCTCTTCTGAAATATACAGATATATTTACATACGTAACACACACCTAACAAATTAGTTGAAACACTACTCCGGCCCTAGCACGTGGGAGCACAGTTAGGCTGGTTAATTCCTCTTGAAATTTAATTTAAGTTAATGTTGGTCCGGTCAAAATTTTCGATTTCGAGATTTCAACGGATTTACAGGTTTTGCTAGGTCACAGGAACCCAAAAAAGTGGTTTTTACGAAATGTCTGTCTGTTCATCGATTCGCCGGTAAACTACTCGGTGGATTTTGATGAAATTTGGCATGTAGGTTCACGAAAATCATATCTCAGGACCATTTTATTTTCATTTTGGGAGTTCTTATTCTAAGAAAGCTTTAAAAAAAAAAATTGATTTCTCAAAAAAGCCTCCAACGATTTCTTTTAAATTTATATTACATGATTCGTTATTAATGTTAACAAAACGCGGTTGGTCGCTTGCCCCTTGATAGTTTTGTGATAGTTTGCTTCTGGGGGCAAAAAAATAAACTCAATTTTCATGAAAAATGACTAAAAAAATAATTTTTCTGCGGAACCTTTCTATCGCTGATTTCTACCTTCAGGTATAGGCCCTATTTTAGGAAATGTTTCCATCGTACACTAGATAGAATGGAGTTTTAAGGATTTTTAAATATATTGAGGTTACCTCACTTCCGATGTTATGGGGCTGGGGATATCGAGGGATCCGAAATTTAACCATAGGAAAATTATTTACTATGATATTACTCATTGATTAATTAGAAAGCATGTTCGAGTAAACTCGGACCGGTTGATTAGTACATGCTTTCCTATTTATGTAGTTTATAGGTACCGAGACAGATAATTTGAGTAGTTCTATGGTAAATAATTGTCTTAGGGTTAAATTTAGGTTGCCTCGACTTCCCTAACTCAAAGTACTGAATTCGTCGGTAGGACGATTGCATAGTCTAGAACGGTGGGACATGAATTATCCATAATTTCTCAGCAAACTCCACTTTTTTTTTAGTTTTCGAGTTATGCATATGGTTGGATTTCTTGTGAAAAAACGCATCTGATGAAAAATGTTTTCCGTGTCAAAATCAACATTCTACTATCCATGCTAAATTTGATTGGTCATTTTTACAACCGGCCGACCACGCCTGACATCTTGGTTTGTTCGAGTTTCCTTCTCTAGGCGATTGTCTTACAAGACTGACGGGCTCACCTACCCGTGTGAGCATTTCTGTCAGGGGCTCTCCCTTAGCCTTTGGGGTTTCCACCCTTCCCACAAGGCAGTGGGGTGGCTTCTCTCATAGTTCTTCTGCCTCCTCCGCCGTTGTGATGTTTCTACGCACCATCTTCCGCCTTGGGAGCCATTGGCTATGGGCTTGCACTTATTTAAAGGCGGTGCTACTCGCCTTGTTCCGGAAGCTTCGTCGGCAACTGTGGTATTTTCTGGAGGGACCCTCGCCTCTTGGTGCCCCTCACCACTGCCTCCACTTCCGCCCCCTCCTCCTTTCTCAACCGGGCTTGGGACCGTCTTAGGCGGAGTTCAAAATCAACATTCTGGTACTAAAAATGGCTGATAAAAAATGACATTGGTATCAAAATGAGTAATATCCAACGCAGAGAAATTTTGTATAAGGCCGATAACTAATTCCGTGACAAAATGTGAATTCTCCTGTCTAAATGTATTGGTTTCAAAGTCGGTATTCTCCATGGAGGCATTGGGGCAACCAATCACAGGCCGGTTTTGTAATCACGTGACCAATAAATGCAAATGGCGACATGCATAATTTTTTTTTCACGTTTTATGCTGTATTTTTTTGGTTTTAAGAATAATGTTTATTATTTTTTATTGTAATGTTGGCTTTATTTTGTCGTTACATAGGGAATGCCAAAGTATGGAACAAAACCATCAATTTCCATGCACGTTCTTTTCAAAGTCGGCAATCTCCATACACGTTCGTTTCAAAATCAGCAATCTCCATTAGTTTTTTGTTAATGTCTCGGCTATTTGAGATATTTCATAGTTTCGGTAATTCCCAATTATAGCTAAAGGTAACCGACATCAACTGAAATCAAAACAGTCGAAATATTGAGTTAATAAATTACCGGGTGACAGTTTTTCGCGGTTCCTGAAAAAAGTGTCATAGTGGAGATTGCCGATTTTGATACTAGAGGGCTCTACTGCAAGAAAGAGGGGCCCGGGGGAATTATTTTGAAAAAAAAAATAGGCCCAAAACAGTAGAACAGGGGCCCGGGAACCACCCCGGGGAATGTTTAATAATGGATAGGCCTGAAATAAATTTAGTTTGTCGGCAAAAAAATTTTGATTGTATGGACGATAACTTTACTAAGATAACTGGGGACCGGGAGCTTGGGGCCGCGAAAATGCAAAATTTAGATAAAAACTATCCTTGATGCGGATTATATATCATGCTAAAATTCCAGCTCGATCGGTGCAGACCCGTTTGAGTTTTGGAAGCGTACACAAACCAACATAACATTTTTATATATATAGATGTTATTCTTATTTGACAATGTACAGTATGTGAATTTAAGAGTCCCGTAAGAAATTGGTAGCCCGAAATTTAATACTTTTTATTTTTTTATTGCATTAACTAAACAAGTTATTAAAATATTAGTTCATTTACGTTGTAGAAGGCTACTTTATGCATAATATAATGGGATATTTTTAATTTTTGGTTTTGTAGTTTTTCATGGTTTCTAATTTCCGTGAAATTTTAGTCCTCAGTTATTTTTATGAAAAAGCCACGGTACCGTACCAAACATTAAAAATACCGTGTTATATTATGCATGAAGTTGTCTTCTACAACTTAAATGGGCCAGATCTTTAATGTCTTGCTTTGTTAATTAAGTTAAAAAGTAAGAAATCTGTAAAAACAACGGATTTTTGGTTCCTACCAAGGCCTATTTCCTACGGGATTGACACTCTTAAAGAAAAAATGTTTTGAGTAGTTTTTTTTTTTAGTTTTCGAATGGGAAAATTGAGCTAGCCCAAGATAAAATTAAAAAAACAAACATCCCGAGACATGATTTTTGTGATTGTAAATACCAAATGTCTTCAAATCCCCAGTTGTTTGCGCAGAAATTGACGAACAGACAGGCTGTAATATAAATATGTACCGTACAGTATAAAGAAATGTGATTCTTCCTTCCGCTTCTGGCTCCAAACAGGTACGCCGAGTTTTAAAAATTCTTGGGAGGGGGGGCTAGAATTCGGTACTCAGGAAAGTATTAAGAAAATGCGTTGGTAAATGATTAAAATAACTATAATGCAGAAAACGTTGACCGACGTACACTCGCTCTTTCTATAAAATTATTGACTAAAGCCTTTTTATCAAGATTTTGGGCCTCTTCATTGTGAATGCTCATGATTGCCATGGCATTAAGTCTCTCTGCGTCTACGCGTGATCGCATGAAACTCTTTAGGCGGCGGAGAGCGGAGAACGAGCGCTCAGCCTTGCAGTTCGACAAATATTAAGGGAGACAAATAAATAAACTGCATTAAGGGCTCTTTGCGTCTGGGGGGGGGGGGGGGCTAACTAAACTAGTCTGTGGGGGCAAGGTGGACTGTGACACCCCCCCCCCCCCCCCAAGTCCAGCTATCCAAAGGCTATCAACTAGGCTCTCATTATTGTCAAGGGTCGTCAGCAGGTCCAACACACTAGGCCCAAAGTAGGTCAAGCCATCCAGCGGCGTACCACCGCCATCGGCGTACACTTCATGCCAATATTAATATCACATTTTTGTTTGTAAATAATATATACTGAAAGACATTTCGTAAAAAAAATGCGTTTTTGGGTTCCTGGGACCACAAAATGTGATGTAAATCCACTGAAATCACGAAATCGAAAAGCTTTCCTTCTACTAATAAATACAGTACCTACAAACATCATTAGCTGGAAAAACGAAACTAAGCTAGCAATGGGCCTATGAAATGAGAATAAGGAAAAAATTCGATAAAGGCTAATTTGTTATGGGCTACAATGTAGCACTTGTTAGTCCTAATAATTCGCGTGATCTTTACTAACTCAACTTATTTAAAAAATTACAATCTCGGCACGTATACAGTAGGCTTACATTGCTTTTGCGTAGAAGTTTTGATAGGCCTCAGCTTATGGCTAGGGTATATAAAGCTGCAGCCGGCATGGACGCATTACTCACTATTTATGATTTTCCAACATGTAATTGTTATTTTGGCCGCTTTCGCGGTAAGTAAACATTTCTATATCCTATTATCTACACAATATTGACTCGTATCTGTACTTAGTTAAGTCATGCCTTCGCCTGTCTCATTGCGTCAATGATAAGCTGTCTCAGCTTGTCCATTATGTCTGGTAGCCGGTGTAGGTTGACATTGAGAACGTTCCTATACCAGTTTGCAAATGGCAAAAAATGCATACGGAAATAATGCATATATGTCCGAAATCCATGGGGTCGTTGGCATTGGACTAGGGCCATTCACTATAAGTAGGCCTGGGTCCATAAAAAAGTCCTTAAAAATAACAATAAATTACAATCTCCACATATTAATTATTTATTTTATGTGAATTGACGAACATACCTACCTGTTGCTATTATTTTAATGGCTGCGCTTTTTAGTTGTCCAATTTTCAGTCCATTGAACTCGTTGAGGTACGAGTCTATGTCTTCTTCTTCTGGTGAGCATCACTGGGGGTTGGTCGAATAGTTCATAATTACCTATAGCTAGTTTTTTAATGGCTGCTTTTTAGTTTTTCAATTTGAAATTTTTGTTTCATTGTGTCAATGGTAATAAACTACGTTAAAATTAAATTTATGTCTGTGCAAGCATTTCAACATTGCCAGAATAGGTTGGTGCAGGCTTTATAAATAGTCAGGCACGACTTTGGGGGTGAGGAGGGGATACACCCCCCCCCCCCCCCATACAGCTGAAATCCTGGAAAATTGTGTGAACTTGTAGGCCTATTTAAGAGCATGTAGGCACATCAAGTCAATTTTTAGTTCATATGGCGGAAGCCTAAAGACGTTTTCACTAGGCTACTACAAAAAACTAATATTGGTTTTTGTTTCTGTCGCAAAGGCTACCCATGCCCTTAGGGGACCTAAAGACTTCGATCTTCTCAGTGTACCACGAAGATTATTACACAGAACTACTACTGATCTACCACTAGGTGAGAGTCATGACCAAAATATAATATCTAGCCTAGTACCTCCTCACCTGATTTGTCTTCCTGCGTGAATCCACTGAAATCTCCAAATCGAAAATTTCGACCTACACATAGCTTTCCTTATAGGCCTAGGTCTAATACTATAACGTATAAATAGGAAACCAAAATTCAAAAAGATAGCGATATCTTGCATAAGCATCGCGCAGATGAGTAATCTTATAAAATATAGGTACTCGGAAATGCGATGCGATATTGATCGTGTAAATTTCCAGAGTACGCCTCATGCAACTTAACTTGATTTTTCAGCTGTGACGTGTGGCTGAACTCAGTGTAGTTTTATAATATGTTTTAAAATATTAAGCCAAACGTCACAGCAGAGAAATCACGGTAATTTGACTGAGGCATACTGCTGTGCAACTGCTACGCAAACAACAGTCATCTTATACGTCATATGATATATACGAAAGCTCTATTGCGTAAGGTATCATTTATTGTAAGATGATTGTTAGCGTAATACTGGCAGTCTTGCACAGAATGCCTGCGTGATTTTTCAGCTGTGACTCAGTATAGTTTTATAATAGTTAGTATTGGAGCTGACGAGGGCGTGCCAGGATCGAGGGGATCGATGCCACATGTTGCTGCCAACCAGCCAGCCGGCTGTAACTTGAAGAAGAATTTCCCTCCTCGAACGATTACTGTTGAATTTGTAAAGCCGAAAGTGTGACCAATACCATCAAAGTAGTTTCTAACGCTATTACATAGCCATATTTCTGTAGGAGAATTTTATTTTGTAGTTAGGCTGTTGTTTCCAATAAGGTATCATTTAAATTCTCACACCTGCCTTATTGTGTCAGATGGCACATCAGCGCAAAGCCTCTTCGACAAGAAATTTACCATTCAGGATCTACAAGAGACCCATCCAAAGCTCCACTCAAAGCATTGGTCACCAGGCTCTCCGAGTTTGAAATACCATGGAAAAATTGCCCCTGTACAGGTACTTCAAGAATTAAATAAATCAAATGGGCCTGATTCACCTCAGGAACAACATTGTGGAAAAAAAGGTGATAAAGACCAATCCTTCCACCCAAAGAACCAAGAGGACCAGGAGGAGAAGACGAACAAGATTGCAACGCCAGAAGAAGTAAAAGACGATTCTCAAAAAGAAAACGTCCGAACCCCTCCATCAACAAAAGTTAAAAAAAGCAAGAGCGCACCTGTGATGGGAGCTGATAGAAGGTACCAAGGTCAGGAACACCCACCACCACCACCACCACAACCAAAACAGCTCAATTGAGAATGACAATGACATTGACTACCAGCTTAGAATTAGCGTCTAAGCGAAACACATTTATTTAAAATTTAAATATAATGTGCCCCGAAACAATTTTATAGCGTATTTAATTGAATTTTCCTTCCTTCCATACCGTACTTGATACTTTTCACCGTTGTAGCCAAGAAACTTCTGGTTCTTTTGTCATGGGTCGTTCCCACTAACTTCCAGAAAACTTCATAAGGTATGCTTACGAACTGCTATTGCAGTAGGGTTGAAATGAAATCAGTGGAAACTTTCAAGAAGGTAAAATTGTGCACTCTCGATAGGATCAGAATCAATAGGCTGTCTCTGGGGGGTCACATTTATTCGAAGAAACGTTTTCTGGAAGTAGAAAGGACGCCCGTTGGCGTGACCGTGTGACTTTTTTTGAAAAAAGATTATTGGCATACAAACAATTCAATGAATGTATCTGAATAAGCTCTTCAGGCGCCTCTGTAGGCACACACACTACCCATGAACCCAGGATTCGTGACGTCAGCCATAGTTTAGGGATCGCTGTTCCAGCGGAATGGTACCCACGCCCACGAAATCTGTTGGAGAAACACAAACGGTTCCGCGCGTGGATCACAACTGACTGGGGTAGCCGTGTGCTGGGTCGAATTCATTCGATAGTGTGCTTCACAGAACCTGCCACACGTGGGTTGGGCGTGTGCTGGGTTCAATAAGCGTCGGGCCTAAGGCAGCCAATTTGACTGGCGGTTTGATGTTGACTGAGAGATAGAGCCGTTCATGAATGTGTCAGTTAAGTTGAAATTTATCCCTTTTATAACATTATATAGTTTAAGCCGTTCCTCTAGCCAAGAACCGTCGTTGCAGACTGCAACTTGCAGTAACACTGTTATGCAACTTCATAATCAGTAGGTTGACCATAAACTATGCTATTATTACTTGTAAATAGTAAGGCGCTAGACTCTGTCGAGTATAATATGCTCCGGTCGGGGTGTTTTTTGAGATCGGGGTTTTCAATTAAATAAATAAATAAATATTGACATCTTATTGTTCTATTACTAAGCCAACCTAGCGGAGTTAGGGCTGTAAAACAATCTCTTACACTCAACTAGGATGACCCGGGACCGCCTGCTTTACATGCCCTCCGAAGCATGGCCAGAAAATGTAGCCAGTGTGGGACTCGAACCAACAACTTTTAAAATTAGGAGTCTAAATGAGGGGGCCGCTGTTGCAGCTGCAGTTACAGGCTGTCCTCAATCAGGTGTTGCTGTTGCAGAGTGGGCAGTTTTAGCTGTGTAGTAATAAGGAAATATGGTCGAGGGGGGAGACACTAAATATCCATGGGTAAGGCGAGTGTGTCAAATGCGCAGCCTAGTCAGGCGGCCCGGTAGGCCAAGGCTCAGATGGATGGAACAAGTGCAACTGGAGGCTAGGGGCGGAAGATCGTCCGAAATGGCGTGGTGTAGTGGCAGCGGCCAAAAGTCCCCCGGGCTGGATGCGCCTACCTAAGTCAAGAGGACAAGGAGCTTGTTCGTACTTGTGCGTGTCTATACACATCATGCGATCGGTAAACTGTCGTTACCCAACGCAGGTATTACCTAAAGAGGCGACTGAAGAGGTTATTCGGATACATTCATTGAATTGTTTGTATGAGAATAATCTTAAAAAAAAAAAAAAAAAAAAAAAAAAAAAAAAAAAAAAATGGTCAAGTTAGGTTTGTCTTTGCGCCATTATAAGTTAGCCAGTCCCCAATCAATGGTTTGAGAGCGCGTAGCGTGTTACGGTTGTTTTACCATGCGGCCTGCCATAAGTTTTTAATTTCTCGCTTGATGATGCTATCAGCGTCTTGTAAAAAATAATTTATATAAATAAAACAATTTACCATTTTAATACGTTCTAATATTATAATTCAACGTTTATACACCATAAAGAGGAACGATACAAGGTAAAAGCTTCGCAATTACCTAGTTGGTTGGTAAATCCTCTCACGTATCTTTCAATCCAAAACCTTCATTGGCATTAAAAAATATTTTTATCTAAACAACAAATTGTTCTTTATTCAATTGTATTTAATTTGATGATAAATACGCAGCATTTTATTACATAATTAGCCATAGAATGGGGCCAATAAAGAAGATCGTGTTTCTATGATGTGGGCACTCGCCGCGGACCATTTCAAGTTGCTTCAGTAATTGGGAATATATATCGCTAGGTTTGTTTAGCCCCTCATGCCAGCGAAATCACTCCCAGTAGCCCTCCTCCAAGGATGTTATAACATATACTGGATAGGAAACTTTGTCTTAATGTAGTATGCTAAGCATAGGCGGATTTTCATTTCTTTTTAGAACATTGCTACTATACGCCGCCAATTGGCCAATTTCATCATGTTTATCTTATGGAGATGGCCAAAATGCAATGGCCGACAGTTCTCGTATTTTCCATATTGTTGTCATCGCCTGCCCTCCTCAGAGATATTTTGGTTCGGAGCATCGTACCACGGCCACCAATTGAGTGAAAAAGCTGTGAAGAATGGGTGCCCACGCTAATCAAAATACCGTACTTGATAAAGTGGTGAAGCCTTTGAACCAAAGCTTATTCAGAAACCAAGGCTGTAGCCAGAAATTTTTCCGCAAGGGGTCCATCTGACATCAATATATTTAAAACTCCATTCTATCTTGTGTACACTGCAAACATTTCGGGAGGGGTCCGGACCCTCTGGACCCCCTCTGGCTACGGCCTTGTCAGAAACCAACCCTGAGGTTTTCAGCAAGAATCTGCTCCAGCCCATAAAGCCAAGAGCTGCCAGAAGTGGAGGCAAGAACAAAATTGACCTAATTTCTAGTGATGGTTCAACCGGTCGCCATACCAAGTAGAATCCAGCGGACCAGAGCAGGTTCAAAGCTGCAGATAAGTAGGTCGTGTGCACAGTGCCGGTAGGGAAACATAGTAGGACTTGTCATAGACACCTCCGAACTAATCGTGTGACTTCACTGTGTTTCCCAAGTGGTTCGGAATCCACTATAATCAGGAGGTCCACTGTCCCATGGGCTGGCGTAGGACAGTCAAGTCGGGGTCGCTCTATGGGCCCAAATATGAGGCCTAAGTCGTTATTAACCCGACGAACACTACTACTAGTGATGGTTCACCCTCTTCCAGCCCAGACTTGAATTCTTTGGACTACTCCACCGGGCATGTCATGGAGGAGAAAGCCTGTGCAGAGACACATAACAATTGGTGCTCGCTGAAGAGGACCATTACCAAGGTAGTCGAGGAGATAGACTTGAAAGCGGTGTGTATAGCCATCGAAGATTGGCCCCATCATCTCCGAGCCTGCTTTCGAGCGAGAGGTGGACATTTCGAATAACGTTTCTTCACGCGCTCCTCGGCAGCTGTTCTTCTTGATGGTTAAAGAAATATTTCAAAGCTATATTTTTCCGACTTTTTAGTTTTAGTTGTGATAGTATTTACCAACCAACTAGGTAGATACAAATGGTGTGCGTCTAAATGTATATGTATGTAAGAGAAAGCTAACCGTTGACAGTGAGCACCCTGGTTGGTTTATATTTTTTATTTAACTTAATACTTAACTTATAACAATTTGGTCTGTTTAATTAGGAGATGGCTATTTCATACAGAGTACTAAAAGGATTTTTTTTGTGTAGGGGTGTTTCCCTATGAACTGATAGGCGACAGAAATTTAACAAGCGTGTGAATTAGTCCTCTACCAATTGATTAATTGAATGGACCCAATAATGCTTAATTGGGTCTCCAGTTAGCTGTTCCGACTAAAAAACATAATAATTAAAGGTAAGAGTCCGTGCATGCCACCCTCAACCTACACAGGCAATAAATCTAAAAAAGGAATCTAAGAAAAAGTGCTAAGGCAAAGATTTCCAAAGACTTTGAAAACGTAGCCTGTGTATTTTTTACTAAATTCCGCCAAGTTATGAATATGTGTTAATTACGTGTAAATTATTGAAAAAAATAAGAAAAATTTGAATATGAACTATTATTTCTCTCGAAAAAAAACACGATAAAATGCACTAAACCGATTATACAGGATAGTCTGTTTTTATTTATAGAAAACTTGCATTTCTTTGACTATTTCTTCTGAACATTTTCACATCGCTGCGGTTTTGGAACGAGGAATATATCAATTTAACAAAAATACCGAAGCCTCATTTGTTAACAAAATATTAGGAAATCACAGCCTTAACTGCGGGGAACGAATCCACGTTCATCATCTTATAGTATTTTGACTGCGAAACAGGAAAAATATAAAAAAAAAAGTTAGAGTCCGACACAGATCTACAGACATAAAAAAATGGATGCATGATTTACATAGAGTTTATAAACCAACTTTTTGTTCCAACAACAGAAACAAACTTAACAAAATTTAGACAGTACATGACTCGTTCCCATACTTGGTTAAATCAAACTAAGGACTGTTACAATGTCAATGGTTAGCACGCCTCAGCTTGTCCACTTTCGCTAGTAGCCAATGTGGGTTGACATCGAGGGTGAACCAGTTTGCCAACGGCCAAAAATGCATATGGTGACAATAACAATATTCTAAAAAAAAAACCTATATGGGGTCGTTCAAGACCGTGCCCAGGTTTTGATTTCGGGGGGGGGGGGGGGTCCCAATTTTTTTTAAATGTAATTTATTAATGGATAAATTCATTACACCATATAGGTTCACATACAGAAATTTATTTCGGGGGGGGGGGGGGGGGGGGTCCGGACCCCATGGACCACCCCCTGGGAACGGCCATGGGGTCGTTGGCAGGGTAAGGTTCAATACGTCCATAAAAAGCCCTTCAAATAATAATAGCGACGGGTACGAGTGAACCCGTACAAGCTTTCCTATGTATTAAGTAGTATAATTATCCGGATATAGATAATGTGAGTAGTTAGCGACTTCGGTGGCAAAGTGGTTGCATCCTTGTACTTGTGCTAGTCTCCGCACACCTCGCGGTCGGAGACGCGTCGTAACCCGACACAAGTACCTATAAGGTGACTTAGTGAGGCGATTGAAGAGGTTAATCGGATACATTCATTAAATTGTTTGTAGGCGATTTAATCTTTTAAAAAAATTCCATGGTAAATAATTGTCCTAGGGTTAAATTTCGGTTGCCTCGACTTTTCCTATCCCAAAGCACTGAATTCGTCAATAGGACAATTGCCCAGTGTAGAACGGTCAGACCAATATAATTAGTACAACACAGTAACAATGGCAGGGCATGCAGGAGCATGAATTATCCATAATTTCTATAAATCTGAATTTTTTATTCAAATCCAACACTTTGATTGGGAAGTAGCATTTTCGTTTTTTTAAACAACTACAATGTGAATTTAAAGAAAATTTTTGGAACCAATTTTGAGAAAAATTTGTTTAGTAGTTTTTGGAGGGTAATTGAGTTAGCCACGAATAAAAAAAAATTGTCCCGAGAAGATTTTTGTTAACGTACCTGGAAAATTTCGGTACACATCCACAAATCGAGGAAGACGGACATTTCGTAAAAACCACTTTTTTCAGTCCCTGGGACCTGAAACCCCAAAACGCGAAATCGAAAATTTCGACCATCACAAAACTCACATTATACTACGTATAAATAGGAAAGCCTGAAATAATACAGTACATACTGTACAGACGTACCTAAAACTACCTACACAGTTTTTCCACAAACAGTTATTAATTAAGTGTTTAACTATATTATAGTTAAAAACATAGTAGGTTTTACAACACAAAATTATCCTAAAAAATGGGCATTTAAAACGCTAAATTTATAAAATAAAAATAGTCGGTAACATTTAGCCAAGGGTTCCTCGCATAATATTGGCCAGGAAACGTGAACTAATAAAAATACTATGTTTCGTAACATAAGAGTTTTACAGGGCGGAAAAAATGTAGAACATTTTTAAAAAGGTAAATTTTCAATTACAGACATCAAGAACAATTTAGCCAAATGTTACATTTGGGTACATGTGGCCACAAATTGGACTGAACAATAAAACAATTCTTAAAGGCTAAAAGAGACAACAAAAATAAACAATATTTCAGAGATACAATATGTTAGCAACAGTGGTATTTGATATATTACAACGAGCAGGATATATACAAATATTCATAGGAAAATAAGATTTCGCAAAAAATTCAACTCCAATTATCTGCTTGGATCCCAATCAATATGGATAATTCGTATGTCACTGCAATGGGTTATCTTTTCGTAAAATTACTTCAAATGTAAAAAGATAAAATAGCCAAATAAAATATAGACAATTGCTACCAGCCACTGGTAAAATTTCGCATATCTAATGCAAAAGGGCAACAACCCCACATTTTCTGTACTGTAATGTACTGGATTACCTTCTAAACTAAAAATAGATTCATTCTAGTTGCGACCCTTTTGCATTGAATGTACAAAATGGAAAATGACCCAAATTTACAGAGGATTTTTACTGGCTCACAAAGAATGAAATCCAAAATATCAGGGCCTCGCCAAATGATAGTATTTGGATAAAACAATATTGACTCTGTCATAGGCTAAATTAATATTGATCAAAGTAATACCAAATTAATATAAATATATACTATACAAAATAAGAAATATTTCAGAAAACATTCGTGCCTTTTTTAGAGTTCCCTTGATTAACGGGGCGTGACAATTTCTGATTATTTGAAGATGACATAGTTCGAAAATTTTGGTCACCCCCGATTTAACACCAAATCCGTCACTTTATTTTTTATTCAAGTTTTTTATTCTTATGGTCTCCATGGTGAAGTTTGAATTAAGGAGTCACTGTTCTTCTCATAATATAATCCAATGGTAAAAACATTCCTAACAATAAAGTTCCTTTATGGTATTATGCATAAACTAGTAGTTATCAGCAAAATTACATTAAAAAAAATCCTAGAAATTTGCCTAGAAAATAAAGTACCGGAGTTATGAGTGTACAGCCCGAAGAAAAATTGGCAACCCGAAATTTATTCCTTTTTATTTTTTATTTAATTAACTAAGCATGTTATTAAAGATTTGGCTCATCAAAGTTGTAGAAGACTACTTCATGCATCATATTATAAGATATTTTTAATTTTCGAAATTGTAGTTTTTTCATAAACATGCAGATATTTTATAAACAATAACTTTTCACGTAAAATCGATTTTATAAAAAAAACTACAATTTCGAAAACTAAAAATACCTTATTATATGATGATAGAAGTAGTCTTCTACAACTTTGATGAGCCAAATCTTTAATAACATGCTTAGTTAATTAAATTAAAAATAAAAAGTAATAAATTTCGGGTTGCCAATTTCCTACGGGCTGTACACTCTTAAGGTAGAACCAAGGGTGCCCAAGTCCTTTTGATGTTCCACAGTAACTATAATTAATTAGGTTTACACAATATCATATGCTAAACTACTAAATAGCCATACTTGTTTGTTTACTTGTACAGGCACTACATAATCGGGTATTGCCTTCCCCCATTTTGATTGCTATATGGTAACTAAATAGTTACTTCAACTAAGTTACTATAGTGACTTAGTTGAAGATTAAAATGAACAGAGATAATTTTTAGTATTTTCAACTAAGCACTTCAATGGTAGACGATTTTTGTTGTAAAAACGCTTAAAATTGAAGAAAAAAAAATTAAAAATAGAAATGCTTTGCGTATACACTAGCCAGAAGACGGCAGTCTTCAAAATTGTGGATGGCAACATCTGTCTTATATAGTCTTACTTTCGGAAGTGCATTCAGAAATTGACTTTTCTTTCACCAACCTATCGCCCATTATTTCCCAAGATAAATTTCTCAGCGTGGAACGGTCCGTACTGGTGGTTTAGCGTGAACAACTGCGAGAGAAAGCCGTTTATGAATGGCACAGCTAAGTTAAAAAAAAAAAAAAAACTTACAAGAAGTCACAACACGTAACACTTAACACATAATAATACGACATTAGTGAGACAACATCACTGGCAAATTCACCGAAAAATTTGAAGCCCAGGTGGCCTCGAACGGGGTGTAGTGTGGAATGCCCAAAAATCTACTGAAGTGTCTTTGCCGGACCGAAGACGCGGTAGGAATTTGACCTCTGAAGGCGAAACCTCTCGGCGGGAGGAACGCTTCCGAATATCTGTAAAAAATTCCAAGGCAAATAAGCGAATGTAATAATATAGTAAGTATGTTATCATATAACACTAAGTTTTTTTTTTAAGCCTGAGTATTCAAAATATTTTGTAAACAAGAAATTATCGTAATTTTTGGACGAAATTAATTAATTACTCGTTCCACAGCCACAAAGATATAAAAGGGAACAGATGAAAAAATCTTAAAAAATACGAGTTTTCTGTGAAAGCTGTCTATTTCCCCTACAGATTTACAACTGTTCTACAAAATGGGTTTAAGGCTCTTTGTCCTATTTTTCTAAGGTAATAATATTTCAGTTCAGAAAATATAAACTTCCTGCAATAACTTGCATTTTGTATAAGTTTTTTATCTGTTCACTTTGTTATCTTTGTATCTGTGGAACGAGCAATAAATTAGTTTCGTCATAAAATCAGCAAAATTTCTTGTTTACAAAACATTTTGAACACTCAGCCTTAAAGGTTAATCGCATACAAACAATTTAGTGAATTTATCCGATTGACCTCTTCAGTCGCCTCTGTAGGTTAGTACCTGTGCAGTGGCGGACACAGCTTTTTATTTTGGGGAGTCATCTCTCAAAATGCCACCTCTGCAGGCTGATCATGGCGATTATAATACCGTTATTAATTTAATCCCCTGGTATTAAAAATGTAAACAAGATAATTTTATAATGGAAAGTGCTATTCAAAACGTATAAACGGAGAATAAAAACAATACGATAGGAATTTGATTTAAGGCGGGGATTCCACCGACCGGCTAGGGCTAAAAACAAAAACGGTGACGTGGTAGCAGACATTCAAGACTTAGGCGGGGTTTCCACCGACCTCGCATTGCAGAATTCAAATGACATTGACGGAAATTAGAATTTTTCTTTTTATAGAAGTCTATTAAAATGTTTGTACTTAACATATCCCATGACGCCATTTTTTAATTTTAGTTTGTTTGTTTGTGATTTTACTGTATGATCATTGATCAATTTTAACTATGGAATAGAGGAAAACAAACATTTCCGTCAATGTCATTTGCATTCTGCAATGCGAGGTCGGTGGAAACCCCGGCTAAGTCTTGAATGTCTGCTACCACGTCACCGTATTTGTATTTAGCCCTAGCCGGTCGGTGGAATCCCCGCCTAAGTAACTGATTTAGTTTTTCAGAACAATACTGGTTGGTATAGACATAACGAAACGAAACCATTTAAAGACGTATTACAATAACACTTTTCATACTTCATGTTTAAAAAAAAAAAAAATAAGTTGTTATTTGGCCGCCTATTTTAAAATTTGGATGTAGAGACTCGCAAAGTTTTAAGAAAAGCACGCTACCACCTGGCCATCGAAGTCGATTAAGTTACTAATTAAACTTTGTGGAAACTTCTATCGTACACACAAGGGAATCAGCGAAAGGAAGATAGGCATGAGAAAAAAAAAACAGAAACGGGATTTGAACCAAGAGAAGGATTTGGTGCAGTGGTCAGTATACTGCCTAAACAAGGAAGATACTCTGGTTTGAATCCAGATTCTATAGATTTTTCCATAAATTCCGTTCTCAAAAGGTGGAATATTATGTTAATAATATAAAGTATTCAGAGTGGCTGATCTTCTGAGTAATGCCTTAATTAGGGTCTCGAAGACGCGAAAATCCCTAATCTGTGTCTCCTCATGGTGAAGATGGAAGTTCGTAATGGCGATCGAACAGATAGGGGACCGAGTTTAAATAAATAAAGACTTTTTTTGTTCAATTACTAAGCCAACCTAGCGGAGTTAGGGCTATAAAGCCCTCTCTGACACTCAACTAGGAAGGCCCGGGACCGCCTGCTTTACATGCCCTCCGAAGCATGGCCAGAAAATGTAGGAAGTGTAGGACTCGAACCAACTAACTACCTTTCAGGTGAAAGTCAGAGTCCGTACCTTTGAGCCAGGATAACTGAAAAAAAAACAGTCTGTTCTGTGCAAGACACTCTTTTGCTCTGGGGTTGGGAAACTGGTTCCCGAATATCACATTTTGACAATGTCTTCCATTAATTTTACAATGCGGTAGGATTCATACATATTTTTTTAAAATAAATTTATAAATTTAATCGCTAAAATTACTGCCCAAAAACTAAAAAAATTGTTTTAGTGTATGAAGTAGTCCCATGCTAAAAAGAATATATCCGACTTGCCTAGATTTTCTTTAGATAATATAGTATTACAACATCATATTTTTAGTAATTTAATGGAATTTATTGATTTATTTTTTAATGAAAAAATTTACTGCTATAAACAATTGAAATATACCGAAGGGTACCGCAATCAACCAATCAGAGCCCCGTCACTGCTTCAGTAGTACATAAACATAATGTCATAGGCCGTCTATACTCTATAATATATATATAGATATATTATATATGCTACCAGTCTTTGGATATAGGATTGGATGGAAAGCTTATACACACAGTTGGATGCAAAAAATATATAAAACATGCAATACTTCCCCATATACTGCTACCTGCTGTATTTGATTGTAAAACAATATTATTATATAGTAAAGCCAGGGGGGGGGGGGTTAGACATTGCAATCAGCAGCCGTAGCACCAACGGAAAAATAATCCAGGAATAATTATTGCAAATTATCCTAAAATAACCCAAATGAATGAATCTAAAAATTTACAATACTCACTTACAATACAATACGGGAATTAATTCGAATATGAATAATGAAAAAAATCTTGTCAACGGAGAATAATTGCTGTACAAATTGATACGTAAGCTCATAAGCTGAACGTAGGCGAAACTACAATTTTGTGGCTCTATTGGTACCAACATGGTTTGAATGCCGTCTTAATATACTTAACGTATCTATTATAAATTATGTTATAATATGGTAGCAGACATCATTAATAAGTCTCTACCGTATTATAACTTAATTTATAATAGATAAGTTATGTTTCTACATAATAGTCTCCTTAAAACAAAACAAACGTCAATGACATAATCAAATTTGAAGTAAAATCGACCAGTGGAATACCCGCCTTAGGAGCAGGTTACTTTTATTAAATTTTATTCTGATTATAAGTAACAGGATGAAAATATGGCATGAAGGATAGCACTTGGAACACCTATAAAAATCGAATAAACAAAGTGTTCCAAGCGCCATTCTATTGTGGTCGGGTAGTAGTATGGTACGTTCCTTCCCCTAGCACAATCCCTGTGGACAATTTGGGGATTTTTTTTTTTTTTGCATAAAGAAACAAATACACTTGATTTTGATTACCATATTTTAATAGGTTAAAAAATTCCCTTGATTAGTTATTCTTTTACGTTGGTGCTATGCCTGTGAATACAGTAGTTCCATTTAAAAACGAGCAATCCATTTCTTGCAACAACATAGAAATGCCCGATTATGCGCTATTACAACCATTTTTCAACGTTTCCATGTAAGCATGCCTGAAGTAATTACTCCGTGATTTTATCCATTTTATATAACTAGAAACGTTCAAAAGTAGGATGATAGGAATGTGTTGGTATTAAACATTAAACCAAAATGATCAGTTGCACCAATTAACTAATTATAAGATAAGTAAATAATTAAGAAAATGATGAAGATGGCGTCTTTACATACTTAGTCACATCCTAACGTTCTGATTGGTGTGGCGCAAACATTTTTCTATAGGAAAGTTGCCCACTGAAATAAAAGCTCTATCGTGATTCGACGAATCCATGACACCCATTTAAGAGGAAATTTATGAGAAAATGAGCAACCCAAAATTGGTTTTTTTTTTATCGAATTTATATTTTTTATTTAATTAACAAAGCAAGTTATTAAAGCCTTGGCACATGTAATTGTAGAAGACTACTTCATGCATAATATTTAATAGGAAATATTAAATTTTTGGTTAGTTCTTTCATAAATGCCAGAGGGGACTAAAATTTCGCGTAATCTAGCATTTTTGGAAGAACTACAAAAGTAAAAATACCCAATTATATGGTGCACAAAGTAGTCTTCTACAACTTAAATGAGCCAAATTTTTAATAACTTGCTGAGTTAATTAAATAAAAAATGATAAGTATTTAATTTTGGGGTGCAAATTTTCTACGTAGCATATCCTCTTAAAAATCAATTGAATTAAGTGAGTACCAGCTGTAATACTAAGCTTACCAGGTAAAAATGTGAGGCAACCTCCCTCCCTTTCTGGACACAAGCTAATCCCCTCTACAATATAAGACCCCGAACAAAGTGTTCAAAAACAAATAAACTTGAAGGAGTTAAACCGGGTAGACAAAACAAGAATCTTTACAATTTTCATTCGAATATCTAACTCGGTGCAACCGGTCCTACGGATTAAGACTAAATGAAAATGTACACATGAATGAAATGATATATGTATGTTGTAACCAGTTACCTAAGCCAATGTAATGCAATATAATGTCGAACAGTTTAGCCAGAGTCGTCCTCAGACTCCGAAGTCATCCAATCGGCTAGAATGTCTGGGAACAATAAGATTTTGTTACGCTTCCTGCGTTGGCAAAATTTTATTATCATTGAACTGACTAACTCCCTACAGACCTACAGTCTCTATATTAGACAGGTATTGTCATCCGCCATTTTGAATCCATTTTAAGTCTGCTCTATAAGCAAAGCATTGGGTGTTTAGCTATTAATTACTTTTAGAAATTTATCGTTATTTATTTATAATCATTTAAAAAACGTTCTACCAATTAGGGAAGTGTTTAATAAAAAAAATATCAAACCGCGTTTTCGTTCTTTTCAATCTTTTAATTTCTTACAATACTTACCAAATAGGAATTATAGGATACAAAATGACGGATGACAATACCCGGGTATATAGTGCCTTATTACAGACCACAGGCATAAGTAAGGCGGGTATTCCACATACGTCAATCGTCAATGAAAAATTGAAAAATGACGTTTTAGCAGACATTAAAGACATACTAAAAATTCTGCTACCACGTCAATTTACGTCATTGTTACGTCATTTTTCAATTTTTCATTAACGATTGACGTATGTGGAATACCCGCCTAAATCAATATGACAATGACCTTTTTCTATTACTGAAACAACCCAAGACCGCCTGGTTAACATGCCAGCAATTTCAGCGTTTGTACTTGAGACTGAAATAGCCAAACCATTCGTCAGCAATTGTCGCCATGTAAGATAATACATTCTCATAGCTTTATATACTATATATACAATTGCTGTAACTATTGTAGTTACAAAAGACAAGCGCTTCAATTAATTACTGTATTAAACTTCACCACACAAAACTGATACATGCGCAAAAAACGTCACACGACCCATCACCTTGTTGAATTAAAGTTTGCTTGTTTGTTTTCCCAACTCCTGTTTTTAAGCAACCCTGTCAGCCTGGCGGGGGTGGGGGGACTGAGTATGTTTCTTAACTTAAGGCACCCTAAAGGCAGACTCCTTCATCTCAGGGAGAGGACGAGTTGACTGACAGGGTGGACTTCCTGATTATAGTGGATTCTGAACCACCTGGGGAACATAGTAAAGTCACACGATCAATTCGCAGGTGACCAGGACTCGACACACACTTAGACTAACCCCGATATCACGTCCCACCATGATCTCCTGCAACACTGCGCACACTACCAAGTTTGCAGCAGTTTTCAACAGGCTCTGGTACATTCAACTTGGTATGACCGTTGGCGATAACGTCCCCCTGCATGCAATACAGTAACACCCCATTTTCTAGTCCCACAAGTAGGACAAGAGTGGACATAGTCAATCAACGTAACGCGGTAAATGACCCCCAATGCAATGGGGCAGAATAATTCACGGCACTCACGGCAGAGAAAAACCTTGCGGCAGTGGTTTGGGAAGAACGCGACTTCCCTTTTCAGAGCAGCAATCTCTAAAGCTGGCTATTCACGAGGGCTCCAAACGGGCTCGCGCCACGCCAAATGGCGCGTCCTGTCCCATTTGGCGTTAGCGCCATTTAGAGGGGTCATCACGACTACGCTGAACCAGTCGCTCCAAATCTTTCAAATTGTAGGGTGTAAAAGTACCTCTTCCATATCGTCACACTGTACAATTTGAAAGATTTGGAGCGACTGGTTCAGCGTAGTCGTGAATGACCCCTCTAAATGGCGCTAACGCCAAATGGAACAAGACGCGTCATTTGGCTTGGCGCGAGTCCGTTTGGAGCCCTCGTGAATGGCCAGCTTAAGGCCCAAATTACCATAATGGGTCGCCAATCTGCGATGGAAGAGGCATTGAATGAAGAAGAAAATGCCCTGAGATCCGGAAAAGAGTCAAGATAAATCTGGGCGGAGTAGGACTTTTAAAACACAATCTTTCGCTTTTCAACAGCATCTTTTGTAACACGTCTAGGAAAGGTACAGATCGTGGGTGTATAGCTAAAAAAATTTGAATTGAATACCCAATGAACCAGAATTTCAAATAGTGATAGGGTAGCTGACGAATGAGAGAGTGCTAGAGGGTATTGAAGAAGAAGACAACTGGTACCTGAAATAAAAAGTAGAAGAGTGAAATGGGAGGAGTATTTGTTTCGACACGAAAATCTGGTACACAACATCATTCAGGGCATAGTGGAAGGAACCAAGAGGGCGGCCGAAGGAGGCATTCGTGGATCAACTGAAAGAGGACGCAGAAGGTCGAACGTACTAAGAACTGAAGAAGAAGGCGCAGGACTGCGAGAGCTGAAGGATGATACATAATAATTAAATAAATAAATATCGACTTTTTTGTTCTATTACTAAGCCAACCTAGCTAGGGCTATAAGCCCTCTCTTACACTCAACTAGGAAAGCCCGGGACCGCCTGCTTTACTTGCCCTCCGAAGCATGGCCAGAAAATATAGCAAGGGTGGGACTCGAACCAAAAACCTTTCGTGTGAAAGTTGGAGTCCGTTCCACTACTTTTCATGTCCTGAAATACATAGGGAGTTACCAACCCATCGCTGAGATAGTGACCTAAGTTGAAAAATTTACGAATCTCCTCTCCCCATCCTATTTCCGGATAATAAAATGCCCAGAGGATTTTTCCATCTCCGCCTAAGCCAATTTATGACTGTATTATACCATACCATATAATACTGTAATAAAAAATAGATGACTAATTGTTCCCCAGATATCAAGATGGCGGTCGAATTGACGAATTGCTTATCTACGCGCATTCGAAGCTCTTACTTTAGTGTTATCTAGACTATGGTCAGTCCTGGGTCAACGCTTAATGTATAAATAAAACACTTTTCTATTTTTTATTCAAGTTGTTGTCAAGAAATAAATAATAAGATCAACGAGGGAACATAATTCTATCATCAACTAAGGTCTCGATGGTTTGTGAGACATATCAGTTCGTTCGCTTATACTGAGTCCTCTTTTCGTTTAAAACAAGTAAAATTGTTTTCTGTTGTCAAAATTTTCACGTGAAAAGCGTTGAAAAATATTGTAAACCTTTAAAAATTTAAAAAAAATGCCATGAGAAAAACCAAAGAGACAAGGTATCTCCAAGACTTCTTCACCAAACCAGCAGAAGCATTGTGCTGCAACAACTTGACAACTTCTACGGCGAAGTCAATTATCAGGCTGTTCCATGAAAACGGAAGTAATAGTAAACAACAAATAAGCCAAATATTTATTCTATGATAAACAGGCTCAGAAAAAATCATTTCTGAATTATCATACATGTATTCTATATGAAGTTACTATCATGCCGTCTCTCGACTGATAGCAAGTATTCGCTATAATATTAATTCTCAAGATTAGTCCTATTATTAATTTGTATACCAGCAGCCTGATCGAGGCGATTACAATACCGGTATTTATTTAGGTAGGTAGGCTACTTGAATAAAAAATTTGTCGAATTTATTTTCGAACTAGCGGGGTGACCAAAGTCTAGATACTACGTCCTCTTAAAAGGTAAAAACCCTCATTACTTCTACCTTTAATTAAACAAAATAAACTTGCACTTCTAATTCGCAACCAAAAAATTAAACATACCATATTTTAGGCGCCGAATTCTCGTTGATTCCCTCCGCGGCAGTGTTGACATCGCTCTTGCCCTTGTATCCTCAGAGCCCCTATTCCAGCTATCCGATGGCGACAGCTTTCGTTTCCGGCCCACCCACGGCATCGCTGATTGACACCGCCGAGCAGAATCCGCCGGTTGCTTCTTCCGCTTCTTCGGCGTCACCTCCGACCGTTTCTTCGACGTTGACTCCGACCGTTTCTTCGACGTTGACTCCGACTGCTTCGTCGGTGTTGATTCCAACCGCTGCGTCAGCACTGACTCTGATCGCTTATTCAGCGTTAAATCCGTGTCAAACCTCATCTTCACGGGCGGCGAGAGTGGACGCAACAGATCGCGCTCAATGGGCTTCCAAAGTGTCGGGTTCGACCGCGCCTGCAGCCGAGTCAGTCTTGTTGGGTGCGCCAAGAGGGCAGCTTCGTCAATCTGTGCGCCTTTCGGCACTGGAGTGTTGCAGTGTCTTGGATTTGGAGTCATACAGCGCCACTCGACCGGGGTCACGCAACGTCGCTCGTCCGGAGTCTTGCAGCGTCGGGGGCGTCCAGGGCGACGAGACTGGACTGGGGGTTCACAGCGTCCCTGGACCGGGGGCTCACAGCGTTCTTGGACCGGGGTCTCACAACGTTCCCGGACCGGGCTCTCGCAGCGTTCCTGGACTGGAGTCACACAGCGTCGCGGGTCACGAGACTGGACCTGAGTCTTACAGCGTCGCGGGTCACGAGATTGGAGCGGAGTTTCACAGCGTTGCGGGTCCCAAGACTGGGCTTGAGTCTCAATAAGTGGTGGGTCACGAGACTGGACCGGGGCCTCGTTGCGACATTCGACTAGAGTCGCGCCGCGTAGCCGCGGGTCGCGAGGGTGGCCGAGTCTTTCCGTTAGTGGTGGGGAACTGTCCTGAAGAGAACGGTCCTGAAGGGAACAGTCCTGAAGGGAAAAGTCCTGAAGAGAACTGTCCTGAAGAGAACTATCTTGAAGTAGATGTTCAACATAAGTTACAGTAATCATTTTGGATTTCTGAGATGTATCTCGCACCTCGGGTGTTATGGGCGGCACAGTGCATATCTCATATATAGATTCCCTTTTTCGCGCATTTGTCGAGAGCTTCCGCAATCTGTAACAATAACGATATTCAAATAAATGCATCTTCACTTAAGTTTTTAATCATCGAGATGGCTGGAGAGAGAGAGAGGACTGCTAGCTTTCTCACACCGTATATTATCATATAACAACAAAAAAAATCCCTTTCGGCTCAGGCCGATCAGGTGTAGGAAGATTCCGCAGACCATGCTTTTCCTCTATGCTACCTAAGCTATGTATGTAATAACAAATAAAAAATACTTTATTATTTTCTCGACCACAACATCAACACACAAAACACTCTAGTGCTCCAAATTTCGAATCACAATGACGACTATGAACTTGTACTTAACAAATTATTTTCACTTTGACTGGACACCATCTTGAAATGGTTGATTTGTCGTAAAAACGGTGGATCACCATTATCGTAGATAATAATACGGGCTTTCAGTCAGATTTTAATTAATTCCTCTCCGACCAATATTAACTGAGATATGAATTATATAGGGTTTCGATCGGCCACTTGGTTAATGTATGGTTGAAGGCAACTTTACTTTTGCGCACTAAGGGTGGCAAGTTCGGATGCCAAGGGACCTTTAGCATGGTCACCCTTGCCATTTTAGTCGCAGGTGCTATATTTTGTAATACCTTGGTCAGGGGGGGCGGCTGTCTGTTTTTTGCACCAGCAAAGTCAACCGCCCCCCTAGAATGATTATGTCATCATTCTTACCCAACCGCATATCCAACGCCAACTTTACAAGCCCCGAAGTTAGAGCCTCATAGGGAATTCAGCAAAAAACTTCCCTGGACTTTAACTGGTCAGCGAGTAATGGTGCGAGCCCTATTCCCTGCTCATCCGCTAAAAGAAGGAGTTTCTGAGCAGGGGTTTTGTTCTTCTTTCTACGTTTATTTGTTTTTCTTGACTTTGAATTGGTACCAGAAACAGAAATCGGCCTACTTATCTTAACATTATTACTACTAGCTTCCTTGCCTACAGCAGTTCCATCAAACAGATTCAATACATTGGTGTCCTCTTCATCATGGTGACTCCGCAGCTGGGGTCCATGGTCCAAGAGGGGAGCATCTTCGTCGAAACTGATGAGGGGGTTGAAAGGGGTATTGCAAGACTGCCGATAGAAGTTCGGCAATGTCAGCCCTGAGTCGAACTTCTGTCTCCGCTGCTACATCCAAGCGCTTAAGGGCATCCGTAAGCTGCGATGACAATCGAGAGATTTCCCTTTTTAAAGCTCTCTCCTCTCTGGAGCAGCCGGTCTTAGCGGTTCAGTCAACAGAAGGCGACAACTCCGTCGCAAATGCCGGGCGACCCCAATTTGGGTTTCGAGCCCACAAGCACATTTACTACAACAGCCCCCGTCCTTGCGAAGACACTGGTTAGCCACAGTTTTCCAATTCCTTCCATATCCGGACACCTCATCAATCGTTTTTTGTAAAAATCAATTTTGGAAACTGTGGCCAATCGGTGTTAGTGACGGCCATATCATGTATCAAAAGTTCATCTAATTAACACAATTTATTCGATCGAAGAAATATTTGGAATGTTTATCTTGAAGTATACAATTAGAATCTGAACTTAGGTATTACAATTACATTACACTCTAATTTTTCTAAGACCAATTTTTATTGGATCTATTCTAGTGTTTGATATGGTATTATATATATGATATTTTTGGTAGCTTTACAATAATTCCTGTAAAATGCGGCTTTGTACATAAAAAAAAGCAGTAGCGTGGTTGTCCGATTTGCACTTCAGTTACCTGAGAATTCTACGAAAGGGCTACTGACTGTACACGAAATTTGTTTAATTATAACATTTTTTATAGCAAATACAATTGACCTTTTGAAGTTCCCATCAATTAATGGCATATTACGATGATCCCTTGTTATCTTAAAATAAAAATCACGAACCAAGTAACGAGAATTATAATTGAACTTTTTTATATTAGAATTAAACAATACAATTTACTTGGTGAAGCAGTAAATTCCTAGTTCATCTGAAAACGCCCAATACGTCCGTCAGTGGCCATATCTCTGAAACACCTGACTACAGACCGTACATCACACCTTATGTGTCCGAAAGGTTTCCCTCCTTGTGTCACCGAAAGGTTTTCCTCCATCAAAACTCCGAAATGCTGCCTTCGTTCCTGAGCACGGCTTCTTCGTCACTTGCTCTTAACGCCAAACTAGAGACAGTACATCACACTTTATGCGTCCGAAAGGTTTCCCTCCATCAAAACTCCGATAGCCTGCCTTCGTTCTTGAGCACAGATTCTTAGCCACTTGTTCGGAACGCCTAACTACAGACATATATGTCTGAAATGTTCCCCTTCACCAAAACCCCGATACGTCCACTTTCGTTGCGAGCCACACAATCTCCGAAACGTCTAACTAACTGGAGGCACTTTTCTTCTTTTAATAAAAAAAAATGCGGTAATCCTTCCTAGTTCTAGGCCTCAGAGAATACTCATGTGTCGACACTTTTGTCTTCTCCAACAGGACTTTCTTAGTCCTATTGGTACGGTAATAAAAAGGAGTCGCGGGTCTTGCTATTTTTTCGACTGAGACAGCTACGGATATACCCGCAGGTTCCTTGAAAACATGATTCTGGGCGGCCCATCTTTTCTTAAAAAAGTACAATGCCATCCTGAAATTAAAAGAAAACAATCAAGAGACTAAATAACTACCTGGGGCACAGTTTAATAGATAAATCAGCAGGAGCATCCAGTATACAATCGAGTTCGCTTAATGGAGACATGGTCGGACTAAGGCCGCTAAGCTAATGTTTACCAAACAAGGTTCATCCCTACCACTTAAAGAGCATATCAGGGTACCCCCAGAACGCGTTTTTTATTTACCAAGTCAAGTTTCACAGGGAATATCGATCGTAGAGCGATCAAAATTAGAAGAAATGCTCCTCCACATTTCAATACGTCATTTCATGTAGCCTTCATTAACACCAATTGGCCACAGTTATTGAACTCCTTCCTCGGGACTGCCACACCAATTGTTTATTGAACAAATCGAACTCAATAATAATTGTGGCCAATCAGTGCTAGGCGCTTATTCCACCAACGTCAATAGTGACAGTAAATGTAGTATTGACGGACATTACAATTTTTCATTGATACACGCCATTCCACTTGTTTTTTTCAACTATTGATCACTCTTCTTCTAATGACACGTATGCGCGCGTGATTTTACTCTATGATCATTGATCAATTTTAATTATGGCATAAAGTAAAATTGAAATGTCCATCAATACTACATTTACTATCATTATTGACGTTGGTGGAATAAGCGCCTTAGAAAGTGGTACATAAACATGCTCGCAATTTTTTTTCTCTCTGTCCAGATATTTTTCTCTGCGATTGATATTTCATGTTTACACCGATGGGATTTGCCGACTCTGTGAGAAGATTGGTACAGTGGCTTCATTATAGTAAGGAATACCAACCTTAGTGTTGCAAAAAGAACTTATTCCAGCTATCTGAGACGCCCATTCCATTGACCAGCTAGGGCTATTAACAAAAACAGTGACGTGGTAGCAGACATTCAAGACTTAGGTTGAGTTTCCACCGATCTCGCATTGCAGAATGCAAATGACATTGACGGAAATTAGAATTTTTCTTTTTATAGATCTCTATTATCTATTATCTCTATTCTAGATATCTATTAAAATGTTTGTACTTAACATATCCCATGACGCCATTTTTTAATTTTAGTTTGTTTGTGATTTTACTGTATGATCATTGATCAATTTTAACTATGGCATAGAGGAAAATAAACATTTCCGTCAATTCTGCAATGCGAGGTCGATGGAAACGCCACCTAAGTCTTGAATGTATGCTACCACGTCACCGTTTTTGGAAATAGCCCTAGCCGGTCAATGGAATGGTCACCATAATCAGGATGTTGGGGGGATGGACGTTTGCACAAGCAATGGTCAACAGAATCAATGTATTTGGAATGTGGAGGTCCTAAGGCGAATGGATATACAGAAGCGGAGTTCCTACTGACGATTAAGAAACGGTAACATATTTCGCCCGTGTGATGAGAAACGAAAAGTAATAAAACAATTAATGTAATAATCCAAGGGAAGATAGAAGGACTGAGGGATCCCAGCTGATAATAGTCAAAATAGCTATTAATTTTAAAGTCTACTTCATTATAATTAAAATGATTAACAAAGCCAACTGCTAATTCGTCGTAAATTGTTGAATGAAATAAAATAAAGCTATGCGATATGCCACTCGATATAAGTTTATGATGGGCATTATTTTTTGATACTGACCCCCCCCCCCCCCATTGTATGTCTTCATGTGTATAGCAAATTTGCCCTTTAACCGAGGTCTCTTCATAGTTCTGATGTATTTATTTACTCACTAGGCACAAAACTATATTAATCAAAATATTACCTGAATGACAATTAATTGAAAGGAAGACGAAACAAAAAACGAATGACTCTAATAACACTGCTCTTCGTCTGGCCACTGTGATACAAATGTATTGAAATAGTGGGGGTAGATTCAAGATTATGACCGGTCAAAAATAAAATAGGCCTTCATCGAATTTAAAACCGGCTAAAGGATTGACTCAAAAGATAGATAAGATATGTGCGCATTGGTACCTTTATACCAAATGTATATACAACCAACGATTACAAATGAGTCATATTTTAATTTTACATACGGCCTACGGGGTGAGTCACACATCACGGGACAGAGAAGAGCTCATGGAACAGTGGCAAATAAAATGGAACGACAGCCTACATGGACATTGTACCTGGAACCTGATAAAAGACTTGCGGACATGGATGAGTAAAAAGCATGGGCAGCTCCCCTTCTACTTAACACAGTTTCTAACTGGACATGTCAGTTTTCGGGCTTTCATAAAAAAACCGCTTTAAATACTGTTAAGCAACCGAAAGAAAGTTTCACGCTGAATAGGGACTTGGTTTTTAATGGTGAAGTCACTATTTGTTGAATGAAGAACCAGCAGAACCCGGGCTGATGGGCCGTGGTCGAAATGAAATGAAATGTAAAGATGTCGAGCGCAGATGTTGACGAAACGTTTGGAAGTTCACTTTCATTTCGACCACAGCCCATCAGCCCGGATTCTACTAGTTCTTCATTCGACTCCGGCCGTGAAAGCCTTAGCAGTTACATTACTATTGGTTATTATGCCAACGGTCATACCAAGTTGAATCCACCAGCACTGAGGTTGTTCCAAACTGCAGCAAAATTGGTAGTGTACACAGAATTGGCAGGGGAACATAGTGGGACATGATAACGATTCATAGTGAAACTATTTTTTAACGACTGTCCCTACAAGCTATCCTAACTCCAGCTTAGACGCGGTCCCACCATCGCCATAGCTTGAAAAGTATCTGTAAATCATACTGGTGGGCTCCTTCCTCTGCCCATCCACAACGGTGCCATCCTTGTCGAGAGTTTTCCAAAGATGATGAGTACAAGCCTAGATTGCAATCAGCAAAAAAAAAAAAAGGGTAAAACAAATTACTTACCTTAAAAATGTCTTCAAATATGTGTAGATAGAGTAAAAACCGCTCAGACTCAGTGAACGGAGTGACAGCTTCAGTCAACAAAATATTTAGTGTGAATGTAGCAACTATTACGAATAAGAACAACAATAGAGAAGCAATGGTACAGGCCAGAAGGCAGAAACAGTCAAACAGTCAGGATTCGTAACCTGTATGCAGCAGCAGCCATTAGTGAGCCTGATAAGCTTAGAAGTTTGGATTTATAGTCTGACCAAGGTCTAAACTTCTTGTTATGGCGCGTTGTGCCAATCTCACTGGGCTACTGCGTATCGGTACCATTCCTGACAGTACTTAGGCTTACGTCGTAGCTCTAAAACCCATGGAGGGTTCGGGCCAGCAGCCCGATCACGGCGATTTGGGATTATTACAATATCGGGGTTTCTATAATACCGCAGTAGTAAGGTGTCACGTGACGGTGATAAAATATGCGCGGGAAATTCAAATTAATAAATTATTAGAATACAAGAGAATGCTTGCATTATTTAATAATTGAAGGAACTACTAATAAACATTAAAATGTACTGGTAAAATTTTGAAATATAATACGAATTTTAATTAATGTGTCTACATCCAAGGGAAAGTAAATTTAAAACACACAAAAATATTATTTAAATTTCCCGCGCATTTTTTTTTGTATAAAACAATTGAATAAACCCAGGTATTATAAAAATCCCAAATCGCCATGATCGGGCTGCTGGCTTTCATTTCCCTATACAGCGCGGTCCAACCATTAGCTTCGACAAATACTAAATTTTGTAACCCTATGGCAGGGTGACGAAACAGAACTTCCTCTCAGTACTGTCTGCATCCTTCATTAAATGATGATTAGTACAGTAGAGCTCCAATTATCTGATTCGATTGGGACTGGACCCCATTAGGTTAATCAAATATTCGGAAAAGGGGTACAGTTCTGACGAAAAAGAACTTATTTTCCGTCCTTCATGAATTCAATGAGCATTAGTAGGTGGAAAAGAGGGTTCTAGGCCCCACTCTCGCTGTATCTATATTTATTATAAATGCTTTTAGTATTATTACTAATATTACTGAAAACAGAAGATACGTCTAGACGTTAATTAGCAATTTTTCTTGACCCATTTTTGTTCTGAAAGCGATTCAGATACTTGGAGTTTAACTCCACTGTTGCAAAGAAGTTATTTGTCGACAGCAAACGGAATAGTGGCGACTGTAGCTGATTATACAGAATATTTTACTTTTCAAATCAAATCAATGAAACAAAACTGAGAAATTAAATTAAAAAAAAAAAGCGAATGGTTTAATCATGTACATCAGCAGCCTGATCATGGCGATAATAATACCGGTATTTATCTAATCCCCTGGTATTAAAAATGTAAACAAGATAATTTTATAATGGAAAGTGCTATTCAAAATTTGTTTGTTTACATTTTTAATACCAGGGGATTAAATAAATGAGGTTCTGTAGGGACAGTTTTGGTCACTAGGTTCGCTGACGACAAACCGATATCCATATTATTCAAAATGGCCGCCGTTTGTATGTGAAAACTAAGCTCTTAGCATCTAATTAATTATTTTTATATTTTTTAGAATATTTTTACTATGCCTGGACCTTATTTTGCTGCATATAATACATACATATATGCATATAAACGTGCCTGGTCCGACAAGTACTTAGCCTCACAGTCCCATGGCGCCACTATAGCAAGAGACATTTACAATTGTATAGTACACTCCAGTAGACGGCGTCTGTCAAAATTTCAGTCGAATCGGACTAGTAGGTTTGGTTTGCCTACTTGTAGAAGAGGAGCGTGTTGCGGATTTTAGGAAAATGGAAAAGAACAATATCGATCAGTGATTAGATTCTGGTTTTCGGAAGAGAAATAGCGGAGCGAAAACAAAGAGCGCTTGGTAGCTGTGTACGGTGACTCTTCTCCTTCGATGGCGACCGTCAAAAATTGGTTTAACTACAAGTAGTTTCAACATGGTCACACGACGGTTTTTGATGAGCCACGCCCTGGTGCCCCGAGAACGGCTTCTACGGGGGATAATACGACAAAAATCCACGTCCTCGTATTGACAGACTGCTGATTGAAGTTCTGTGAGATAGCTGAGACAGTAGGTATCTCAAAATACTAAGAGGGCTATATATATCCTGTATGAAATTTCGGGCATGAGAAAGCGGTCGGCGCAATGTGTGCCTCGTTTGCTCACTCTGGACTACAAGCGCAACTGAGGGACAACTTCAGAGCAGTGTTTGACGCTGTTTAAGCGAAATCCGAAGGAGTTTCTGCGTCGTTTCGCGATCGTTGACGAAACATGGATCCACTGGCACACCAAAGCCCAAGGATCAGTCGAAACAGTGGACTGTACCCGGCGAATGTGCTCAGAAGGCGACAACTGTTCTAGTTCGGCCGGAAAGGGGATGTTATGCTGAATTATTGGGCCGATTCAACGTCGAATTGCGGAAAGAACGGCCCCGTTTGGTGAAAAAAAAGTGCTCTTCTACCATGACAACCCACTGGCTCACACGTTCGCCCTTGCCACGAACAAATTGATCAAATTATTCTCCAGATTTGGCTGCAGGCGACTTCTTTTTGTTTCCAAACATGAAAAAATCACTCGCCGGGCAGAAATTTGAGTCGAATGAGGAGGTCATCGCCGCCACGGAGGCCTATTTTGCTGACCTCAAGAAAACATTTTTTTCAGACGGGTTAAAGAAGTTGGAGAACCACTGGGTCATGTGCATCGAGTTAAAAGGAGATAATGTTAAGAAATAAATCGCCACTATTCCAAAATTTTCGTTCTTCTTTTGTAGGCTAAGTACTTGTCGGACCAGCCACGTATACTGTATATTCTCCATGATTTATAGAAAAACATCACTTTAAAATAATACATAAATAAATTAATTTTAAAATATTATTGTCAATAATATTTTATGCTTACGGAAAAATCAACGCTTTGATATCTTAGCAACTGGTGCTGCCATCTACAAATGAACCTCATACCGGTATTATAATCGCCCGATCATGGGTCATATTTGTTGTTGTTTTGATTTTGAATTTTGCTTTTCATTTAATTTAAAAAATGAGTTCTGCGACAGAAATTAATATTAAAAAAAAAACAGAAGAAAACATGTGGCTAGAGGTTGACTACAGCAAATGCTCATAAGTTAATAGCAAAAGGCAAAGAAACTATGGAAGTAAGTTAGGTTAGGTTTTTCTATTTATCGGGTTGGCGCAGGTATCCTCAGGCTGAGCTATTTCTCTATATTCCCTTCTCTACCAACACTGTGAATACCCATTTTATTTAAAAAAAAATCGCTATTTGAACACCTAAAAAAATATATAAACTTTGATAATACACTAGACATTAGTTTATAAGAACTGTTGCTTATCTATAAAATAAAATAATCGAAAAGGAAGAGGACGACATATTCCAGGAATATGACTTTATCAATAGTTCACAAGACAAAACCTATTGTGCATTATCAGTTAAAATAGTTTAGATATTTAAGGAGCATTTTTTTAATATACTTTACGGGCTACGAGGCGAGAAAGGAATAAAATAACAACCACCCCATATTTATAAATAATAAATAAATAATTACTTTTTGTTCCATTACTAAGCCAACCTAGCGGAGTTAGGGCTATAAAGAGGGCTTTTACACTCAACTAGGAAGGCCCGGGACCGCCTGCTTTACATTCCCTCCGAAGCATGGCCAGAAAATGGGTGCACATCTGACAAAGTTGGACTCAGGGGGATAGATAATAATAATGGGTTAATTGTAAGAGTGGGCCTCGCCCATATGGCATATAAAGACAATTATCTTTCTTTACTCTATAGGTTCTGCAGAGAAGACGAAGGAACTGGCTGGTACATTCTAACTTATTGCCCAGTCCCATGGCGTCTTCGCAGGCGACACCTTGGAAGAACTTGTACGAGTGAACCCGTACATGCTTTCCAATTTATGAATTGTTAAGATAATCTATAACCTAGATAGATAATATAAGTAGTTCCATGGTAAACCATTGTCCTAGGATTAAATTTCGGTTTCCTCGTATTTCCATGTCACAAAGCACGGAATTGATAAATGGGACAATTACATAGTCAAGAACCAATATTAATACAGCACAGTAATAATGGCAGGGTATTCAATGCAATGGGGCATGCATTATCCATAATTTTTACAAACAATAATTTTTTATTCAGAACCAAAACTTTGTTTGGGAAAGCAACCTTTTCGGTTTTGTTACTCTATTAAATATTCAGAACATACCTGAGCTTAGATATCACAGCTAGAGGGGATCCGCTGAAAAAATATTTTTAGTCACTTTCATGAAAATTGCTTTTTAGGGAGATCTACCTATTGAGGTGGCGACCAATGTTCGACTTTCGGAAAATTTCTTCACAACTTCTCATTTCATGACCCCCTGAGCCTAAAACCACCCTCCGTTCAAAATGTTATATATATGTATATCGATTTCTGATCAAATGTCTTGATCGAGTTCGTTAACCAGCTAGATCCACTTTTTAGTTACAAGATGGCGGTCGATTGAAACCTTGTATAATTTATATCTCAGTTAATATTGGTCGCAGAGGAATGATTGAAATTTGACTGAAAGTCCATATTATTATCTACGATAATGGTATCACAACTTTTTACGACAAATCAACCATTTTAAGTTGGCATCCAGTCAAAGTGAAAATCATTTGATAAATAAAAGTCCATAGTCGGCATTATGGTTCGAAATTTGGAACACAAGAGTGTTTTGTGTGTTGATGTTGTGGGCGGGAAAATAATGAAGTACTTTTTTTTTGTTATTACATACATGCGTGGGTAGCGTAGAGGAAAAGCAGGGTCTGCGGAATCTCCCTACTCCTGATCGGCCAGAGCCGAAAGGGATTTTTTTGTATGTTCAATAAATTTTGTTAAAAAAATCAGGCTCATTACTTTCCGGATACTACCCTGTATATTCATATATATATATATATATATAAAGTGTTCAATGTAATTTTTACGTAGGCTAAGTTCCCATAATATAGGCATATATTATACGACTATCGAGAGCCGAATAAGAGCTCAGCACCGGTTATTGGGAACAGTTAAAAAAAACCTGTTTATACCATCATTGGTGAAGGGACAGCCTCCTTGAGGTAAGCGTTCATTCAAGTATTACATCTATTACATACACTATTACTTACTTGATGGGTTCGAGTTTCTGGTACACATTATCCAAAACCCGCGTCCTCGAAGCAACAGCAGTGTCTGACTTAGGTGCCTCTTCTTCGGACGTTGCAGGTGATTCATAAACAGTTGACCTGTTGCCACCAGGACAATAAGTGCGACACATTGATGGCTCCAACCGGGGTGCTAGCTCCCTTTGCCTCAACACCTGGAAAAATAATCAAGATAAAGGACAGTTGTTGTTAAGTATCATGGATGTCGAGTCCTATTGTGGGACTTCTGATGAGGATAGCGTGGAGACTGTAAAGCTTTGGACACGTAGTAGTAGCAGTAGTATGGTTGGACACAGTCCCAGGCCACGGTGTGGGCCCATAGGACAGTGGACCTCCTGAACATAGTGGATTCCGAACCACTTGGGAAACACAGTGAAGTCACACGATTAGTTCGGAGGTGACCAGGATAAGTCCTACCATGTTTCCCTACCGGCACTGTGCACACTACCAAGTTGTCTGCAGCTTTGAACCTGCTCTGGTCCGCTGGATTCAACTTTGGACACGTAAAGAGATAATAGCAGGTGCGCGAGGAAATGGAAGAAATACAGGAATCAGATTGAGGACGATATCAGAAGAGTGGCACTGGTACCAGAGCAAGTGCCGCCCAGTCAGAAGTGGAGAGATATTTATTGATGATGAAATCCAGCTTTAGGATATTCCAGACGACACCTCAAACAAGGCAATCAAACTCACCTTCACCATCGCTGACATGGGTTCGAATTTACATTGAGTGCCAATTTTATGTAAGGCTAGAGAAGATATTCTCTTGTCTCACCTTACAATTTTCCAGGTGAAACAGGAGAGATAACGGCACTTGAATTTAATCGGCTATATTGTCATTACAAAATTACAAAGTTTATGGAGCTAAAATGGGGGGGGGGGGGGGGGGCTCCCCATCCTCATGACTCCTTCGCACTTACTCACAAGTCATAATAAACTTCAACAGATGCTCTTTTTAACACTCCCTATTATTTCAGCTTACTGCTTACATTATTTATAGAAACGCTTGACTTCAATCATACAACATATCGTAGCAGTATTTCTAGTCCTCCTCCTTGGAGAGCGTACGGCAGCGAAAATCTGGGCAGGAAAGCAGATAAGAAACCGTGCTTGCTTTGCCCATGCTTAGCTTAGGTGAAGACCAACCCGCTCCCGATGGCCTTGCCTTGTAATCAGACAAGGAAAGTCCTCACCTAACTTGGCTTCAATGTGTTTGGCGCATGCCTTTGCCCATGCTTAGCTTAGGCGAAGACCAACCCGCTCCCGATGGCCTTGTAATCAGACAAGGAAAGTCCTCACCTAACTTGGCTTCAATATGTTTGGCTCATGCCATGTCCAAATGAAGGCGGAAAAAGTAATGCCTGAAGGCGTTACACCTTGGAACCACAGGAAGGATCACCCGCCACTTAGACAGATCCTAGGCAACGCCATCAAGCAAAGCAAAAAAACACTCATGATCTTCGTACCAGAGGTATAGAAGGTGCATTCAGGCGACGGAGTTTCAACCCAAATGCCACCTCGTCGATGTAGACATGCAAACAGTTTCCTATTTAATTCCGTTCCTGTTATAACTGACTGGACACGCCGCTATGTCTATACGATATCTTAGACAACATATCAAATGTTGGATTTATAATCAATAACAATAGTTCAAATATGCCGCGTCTTTCACTTGTATAATTTTATGTTGCAGTCCTGTAAAATCTTATCTTGCTGGCAAGATGGTTGAACGTATAGTATTTTAATTTAATATCCTTTTCTTAATTATAAATACATATATTGTGTACGAGGATAATTTATTTTTATATGTATCCTTAACAGGTCATGGGCCCAGTGTTTTAATTTTATTTATTAAAAAAAAAAAAAAAAAAGTGTCAGTGAGTTCAAAGTTGTATGTGAAAATTGAAATGGAAGCCAGCATGAGTAATGATGATTTAGGTCTTCCTGTTTCTACAAAGCTGAAAACTCCTTGCCAGTACGCCACATGGTTTTTCCAATTGAGAATTACATTAAAAGCTGCAGGTGTGTGGCAGTATGCCAGCGGAGAAAAGGTATGCCCGGCTAAGGACGACGAAAAAAACGAATTTTTTAAATACGATGCCAAAGCTCAGAAAATAATAGTTGCGTCTTTGGATCCAGCGATCCTCCAACACATCACAGAATGTGAAACATCGGTAGAAATGTGTTCTATAATTAAAGGAATCTTTCAAAGGGATAGTTACCAGACTCAGTGCGATCTCTATCATAAATTTTATAACTTTGTGTTCAAAGGTTTAGACGCTGAAAGCGAACTTGCCTAAATTCAAAATTTAAAAATTAGAATAAATCAACTCAGTGCTCCAAAAGTCACTATAACGGATGACATGGTTATTATGAAGGTCATCTCTAGTTTAAGCACTAGTCAGAATGACTCGCTCAAGTTTTTTCAGCTGGCTTGGGAGTCAACTGCCCAAAGCGAACGCACGTTGACAAATCTTAGATCTAGATTGCAAACTGTTTGTAATAAAGATGAAGAGACAGTTCCAGTGGCGTTCCAAGTTCAAAAGAAGAAGTATTGCTACATATGTAAGGTCCAAACTGACCATGACGTGGACTCCTGCAGGTATAACAGCAAGAATTCTGTTTCAAAGACAGGCTCGGGTCAACAAGATGCAGCCCTTTTTTGCCGGTACTGTAAGAAGAATTCGCATACGATCTCTGATTGCTGGAAATTGAAGAATTGAAGAAGAAGAACGAATCTGCCAACTACACGAACCAGGGTACAAGTAAATCTACCCATTTTGTTAGTCTGCTCTGTAAGCAAGGAAGTCTTGAAAGTTCCGAGTTTGTCGTAGATTCTGGCAGCTGCTCATCGCTGACTAATAATTTAAATATTCTGAAAAATATTAAACCGAAAAGCAAAATTTTTAATATAGCTAAGTCCAGTGAGACAATAGAAAGTAAGTTGTCTGGAACTATTATCACTGAAAATTGTGAATTCACTAATGTCTCGTATGTGCCTGAACTTCCTAGAAATCTGTTAAGTATTAACTTAATGACCGAGAAAGGTGCTCAAGTTTTATTTACTAAAGAAAAGGTCATAATTTCTAAAGATAATAAAGTTATTATGGAAGGAAGTAAACAATTCGATGGTTTATTCACTGTTGATTTAAATTTTAATTCAAATTGTTCTGGAGACGTTAACTTTGTTAATGATAACACATCAATATGGCATCGTAAATTGGGCCATTTAGGTATGAAAAATGTTTCAAAGCTGATTAGTATGTCCGAAGGAATGAAATTGGAGCCAAATGATTTTAAAAATACTTTTAGTTGTGAAACTTGTTTACAGGCGAAGCAAACCCGAAACGCGTTCAGTTCTGAGCCTCGTACTAGAGGAGATCGTCCTCTGGCATTACTTCACACGGATCTTCTGGGGCCTGTATCACCACCAACATTTGATAATAAGCGTTACGTACTTACTCTTCTTGATGACTACACACATTTTGTCAAGGTGTATCTTCTTGCTGGTAAATACGAGGTCAAGTCATTTTTTAAACAATATATTAATGAGACGTTTTTTGGTCAAAAAGTTCAGAAAGTCAGAAACGATAACGGGATGGAATTTAAGCCAACTTGTATAATTGAATTTTGTAAAGAGAAAGGGATAGAGGTTGATTATACCCCTATTTCGACACCTCAATTAAATGGAAAGGCTGAGCGCTTAAATCGTACTCTACTCGAAAAAACAAGAGCCCTATTGTTTGACTCGTAAACTGCCCAAAGAAATGTGGGGTGAAGCTGTTTGTACAGCAACCTATCTGCTTAATAGAAGTCCCACAAATACTCTAAATTGTAGGCCATATGAAAAATGGTATTCTAAACAGCCTAATCTCTCAGATCTTTGGTAGTTTGGTTAGTGCTAAAACAAATACTTATTTAAAAAAACTCGATTCTCGATCAAAACAGTTTATTTTTGTTGGTTATGCTTCAAACTCATACCGTCTTTGGGATAAAGAAAACAGAAAGATAATAAGATCACGCGATGTAGTTGTAATTAGCCACCCAGTTCAAACAGTACAAACTGTACCTACTCAGGGAATTGAAACTTATTTAGATACAAATGGGCATAACTCCGAAACTGAACATGTTATCACCAATATAGGTGCAAATACTCAGCCCCAACTAGATTATAATACTTCTGATAGTGATGAAATCACATGGTCGGATAGTAGAATTAATTTAAGTGATCAGTCAATAAATTCTGATGAAGTCGTGTCTGATAATAGCAATGAGCCATTAAGTGACCTTTCTGAATCGGATTGTAATGAGATTGCAAGCAATGATAGTTTAGAAGTTCCGCGTTACCCTTCAAGGCAACGTAAGCCACCAACTCGTTATAATCGTGAGAGTGAGCTATATTATATGTCGCAATTATCCGATGAAGAATTGGTTGGGTTAACCTACAGCGAAGCTATTAAAGGCCCTGAAAGCGACAAATGGCAGTCAGCTATTGATGCCGAAAAGGAATCTCTTACCAAGAATGAAACTTGGATTTATGTTCCGAAAGCTCAAGCAAAAGACAAAAATATATTAACTTCTCGATGGGTTTTCAAAATTAAAGATGACGGCTCCTACAAGGTACGCTTGTGTGTACGGGGGTGTCAGCAGGAAGAAGGTGTAGATTATGCTGAAACTTTTAGTCCCGTTATTTCGTTCACAAATTTGAGGGTGCTTATATCCATAGCGGCGACGAGAAATATGAAGATTAAAACCTTCGATGTTAAAACGGCATTCCTATTGTCAGACCTTGTTGATCATGAAATATACATGAAAGTACCGAATGGTTTTATGGCTGAAAATCAAGTTTGTCTTTTAAAACGTAGCTTATATGGTTTGAAACAAAGTTCCTATTTATTTTCTCAAAAATCTAAGGACATTTTGACCAAAAACGGCCTCATACAGATGAAATCTGAACAATGTATTTTTAAAAACATAGAAAGTACTTTATATCTCGGAATTTTTGTAGATGATGGATTCGCCATCAGTAGTGACATTAATTTAATGAATAATTTACTAAAAAGTCTAGAAAGTGATCTTGAATTAACTATTCAAGAAAATCCTAAAAGTTAAATAGGAATCGAACTTAACGATACTAAAAATTCCATTATCTTATCGCAAATTACTTACGCTAATGAAGTGCTCAGCAAGTTTAGAATGACCAAAGCGAATGGTGTAGATACACCTATCGTTATTGATAAAAATGTAGAATCAGTTGGTGATGGTCAAGTTTCGGATTTTCCGTATCGTGAAGCCATTGGAAGTTTACTCTATTTGTGTAACAAAACTAGACCTGATCTAGCATTTGCAGTTGGATACGGGTCAAGGCATATGGAAAATCCTACTAATTGTGATTTTGTAAATGTTAAGCGAACTCTACGTTATTTGAACAAAAACAAAAATTTTGAAATCTGCTTTCCTAAGCATAAAACTGATCCATTTGTTCTAAATGCTTATTGTGACTCCGATTATGCTGGTGACCCAGAAACTCGTAAAAGTACGACAGGTTATGTTATTTATTTAAATGATGGCCCAATAACCTGGTGTTCGAGAAAACAATCAATTGTGTCGCTATCTTCTACTGAGGCTGAATTTGTTTCCGCAGCAGAATGTTTCAAGGAAGTTACATATCTAAAAAATCTTATTTTCGAATTAACCAATATTATTCCTGAAACTATTTTAAATGTAGATAACCAGAGTGCAATAGCTTTAATTGAAAATGGAATTTTTAATCGCAGGTCTAAACATATAGAAGTCAGATATTTTTACCTCAGAGAAGGTTTTTTAAACAAAGAATTCATTATGAAGTATGTAAGCACAAATGATCAAAAAGCCGACATTTTTACAAAAGATTTACAGAAAGTAAAGTTTACTCAGTTAAGTAAATATTTAATTGTGGGCGTGTGATTGTTTGATTGCGCATACTCTCACTATTGTGGGGGTGTGTTGGATTTATAATCAATAACAATAGTTCAAATATGCCGCGTCTTCCACTTGTATAATTTTATGTTGCAGTCCTGTAAAATCTTATCTTGCTGGCAAGATGGTTGAACGTATAGTATTTTAATTTAATACCCTTTTCTTAATTATAAATACATATATATATTGTGTACGAGGATAATTTATTTTTATATGTATCCTTAACATCAAACACGGCAACAAAACAGTCACCTCGTCCAAGGCAGAGGTATTAAAGGTTCACTCAGGCGACGGTGTTTCAACCCTGGCGTACCACCAAATTGCCAAACGACGACAGTTTCCTTGTAACATTCGTTCCTGGAGCAACAGGAAGAACCTGCCGCAGACACATCCTAGACAACACCTCAAACAAGGGAAAACTAACACTCACCTCCTCCATAGCAGGGGTATTGTAGGACATTGACAGCGGTGGTTCAACCCAGGAGAATCGCTGCGATGCCGACAACCGTTTCCTCTTTCCTTGGCTCATAGGTGTCACAGAACGGGCCCACCGATGAGAATCGTCACCATTGCCCAGCGGTTCGGGCATTCTAGACAGTATATTTAACATGGCGGGCGTGGGGTTGGCACGTGGGTCTTCCGGCTGCTTCTGCAGACAGGGTGCTACATCCTCAATCGGCCTTGGAGTTACTGGTATCACTTTAAGCCTGATAACAAACGATATCATATGAGAACAGCCTGGCAGGCGAAGAGAAGAGATAGGGTTGGGATTGAAGTGAAGTGAATAATGTTCGGTGCTGAGGAACAAATAGTGGAGTGAATAGCTAGAAGGAGAATGCAATGTTTGCGGCATACAAAGAGTGAGCCGGCGCGTGGAGAAGTGACTAGAAGTGGAGTTAAAGGGCACTAGTGTTCTATATAGCGGAGATGGGGCATTCCCTTCCTGTCAAAAATATGTATTTGTATTTATGGGGCCAGCCGCTACGTCACCTTATGACCAGCCATTTAGAAGACGTAGCAGGTGGCCTCAAGACCCTTTAGGCGGGCTCGAATGTCCCATCTCTCTAGAGAACTCTACAGGATACACGAAGAAGAGGTACACCATGGAAGAGATCCAGAAATAAATTCCGTGACGACGATCACAGAAGAGTGGGACTGGAACCGGAGGTCGTGCTGAATGATGTGGAGGGACAGGAGGGAGTGGGAGAGGCGCATGCATAACACCCAGGAAACTGGAGCTACTCACAGATGATGAAGAAGGGACAAAAGGAGATATTTCGGCTTGCAAAGAAACACCTGCGCACGTCCAAAACTAGAAACGCTTATATGGGGTTCTTGGCCCCAGACTTGGGTTAGGCAGTGGGTAGTTCAATGTACTACGGGGCCTACTACGCTGAAAGGCCGCGTATGCAATGATCACCATCATCACCTTTCGCGTAAAGGAAGTATCCCTTATTCAAGGCAGATGTTTCTTTAAAAAAATAATAACAGCGACCAAGGAAGATATGGTTGGACCAGCTCTTCGAGGATCTGAGGGCCTGCAGCATCCATTTCGACGCATGGAGGGAGTTGGTGGAGAATCGCGCGCTTTGGAGGGGCTTGGTGCGACAGGCGAGAGGTTCTCATGGGCCGACGGAGCCACCTTAATGTAATGTAAGGAAGAGATACATGAGCCAGATTAAGGGCGATCTCAGAAGAGTGGGACTTGTACCAGAGCAAGTACTCACAGATAGACATGCAGACAGACAGACAGACGGATAGAGAGAGAGTGAGTGAAAGTGAGTGAGTGTGAGAGAAAGAGAGAGAAAGAGAGGGAGAGAGAGAGAGGAGGAAGAGGAGGTGGAAGAGGAGGAGGAGGCATACAGCACACATATAACACCGGGGCAACTGGAGTCGATTATTTATGATGGCTTAGTATAAATCAAGTAGCAAACTTACCGTATCGCGTCTTTAGCTGCCTTGTCAGGATGACTCTGCAAGACCTTCACCCAGTCAAATTCATCATCCTGTTGGAAATAGCGGCCTGGCGTCGACTGTCGCCGTGTCCGAACGTCATACACCTGAACAGGGCCACACGGCGTCCGGGCCCCGAAGCGGGTTCTGGTAGAGCGCCGACGCCGGCTATTCTCCCTATTCGAAATGTTGTGCTGGACTACCGGCTGCCGGGCCGGCGCCGACGATATATCGAGCTCCCCGTCGTCCGGTAGATTTGATTCCCTCAGCCCAAGGTGAAGGATTGTGCGCAGTTTGTCGTAGTCTGGCTTCGCAGTGAAGCTGAGGCTGTCTGCGTATTCTAGATACTCCTGTAAACCGTCTGAAAAGAAAAAAAAAGAACTTAAGAGACAATCGTAGTAGTACGGAGTTCTAGGGGTTCCATCTTGGATTTTCTGATGAAACTAATTCACTTGGAGTGGCGGGGTTTTCAAATTGAGCGCACCGACCTCTTCCGATCGATATTTCAACTGACCTATGCGAGATATTACTCTTTTTCTTATCAGGTGATACCCAATGATATTCTACGCAATAATTTTTAACAAATAGCCATTCGTATGTACTCGTTTTGCCGATAAAAATTAATACCTGACGAAGTCAATAGCTCACTTCGTACGTTTCCGCGATAATTTGGGCTCTCGGTCAGTTTAGTTTCAGTAATTGAAAAAAAGACTTTCAACATCGACGGTATGGACACCCACATATTCATGTTTAGCTTACTTTTTTTTAAGGTGACTGCATGGCATAGCCTACAGATCTTCATTTCTTTTGTTTCTGGTTTTATTCCAATTCAATCTCAATTTGTGATACAAATCGTTGTACAATTTTCGGCGCTTTTGGAATGGTCTCAGCACGAAAAAACCCGGAATTTGGCTCATTTGTGCAAAAGGGTTGCCGACTGCCATACTGCCATACAGAACGGTTGGGAACACATAACAATTCACCATTCCCCGTTGAAGGTCCAACCGCAGATTCCGACACCAAAGTATCGTCCGCGAACATCAGCCTTACGTTTAATAAGTTTAAATTTCGGTTACATCGACTTTGCCCATCCCAAAGCACCGAATTAATTGATCGATTGCATAGTAAAGGACTGGCAGACCAATATACGAGTAATAGCAGGGTATGAGGTCTGCATAATCCAGTTGTCTATTTGACAGTTGTAACAATTACATATAAAATATACTATACAAATTAGCTTATAGGCCACAATAGTAGTAATACAATGTTTTTGCTTTCCAATTTATACGTAGTATAAGGAAAGCTTTGTGACGGCGAAATTTTCCATTCCGAGATTTCAACGGATTTACACGTTTTAAGGTCCCAGGAACCCAAAAAAGTGTTTTTTACGAAATGTCTGTCTGTCGCTCTGTCTGTCTGTGCGTCGATTTCCGGGCAAACTACTCGGTCGATTTTGATGTAATTCGGCATGTAGGTACACAAAAATCATACCTGGCCTAACTCAATTTGGGGGGATTTTATTCTCAAAAAACTAAAAAAAACGTCTAAAAAAATTATTTCTCAAAAACGGCTCGAACGATTTCTATTAAATTCACATATATTGTAGTTGTTAATAATGTTGATAAAATGCGGGGGGTCGCTTGCCCCTTGATAGTTTGCTTCTGGGGGTAAAAAAATAAAAATAACTAAATTTTCATGAAAAATGACTAAAAAATAATTTTTCTGCGAAATTTCTACTTTCAGGTATGTTTTGGGTGTTAAATTGAGTAACGAAACCGGATAGGTTGCTTTCCCAGATATCGGAAATTTAACCATAGGAAAATTATTTTCTATGAAATTACTCATTTTCTCTATCTACTAATTTTGATAAATTGGAAAGCATGTTCGAGTAGTGTTTTACACAGATGGCTCCAAGACTGCCAATGGCACAGGTGCGGGAATAGTCGAGATAAACTCTGACAGATCCACAAGCATAAGCCTAGGAAGACACTGCACAGTCTACCAGGCTGAGGTATGTGCCATATCGCAGTGCGCCCTTGAAAATATAGCGGCAGGGAATTCCAACCGCAACATTTATATTTTCACAGATAGCCAAGCTGCATTGAAAGCACTGGAATCATCTCGTACGAAATCAAAAATCCTACGAGAATGCAAACTCAACCTGCAAAGGCTGGCCAAGCACAACAACGTAACAGTCGCTTGGGTGCCGGGTCATTCAGGCCATGCAGGGAATGAAAAAGCAGACGAACTAGCCCGAAAGGGCTCAGAGACACCCCTGACAGGACCAGAACCAGCATGCGGTATAGCCTACGGAAGCATCCGCACGGAAGTTGGTACATGGGTACAGAAACAAAAACTGGAAGAATGGAGAACCATGCCAGAACATCGCAACTTACAGAAGTTGGGAATAAAACCTAGCAGGAAGACTACCTTAAACCTGTTATCGTTAAAGAGACAGATGATGAGGAAAGTCATTGGTTTGCTGACAGGACATTGCCAACTTCGAGCCCATCTCCACAAGATCGGAATTATACAAGAAAACCGACTGTGCCGATGGTGCGTGATGGAGGATGAAACAGCAGAGCACGTCCTTCTTGAATGTGAGGCGCTGGCACGAAAACGCCTTCAGACCCTGGGCTTCCCAGGAGAAGAAGCGTTAACCATCAGAAACGACCCCATAGACACCATCAGAAAATTTATTGGACTGGTGGGTGTATCAAAATGGGAAGACTGAGATAACCACGGTGGCAAAAGACCTATTAAAGGTCGACGCCATTCAGGCCGAAAGGCCCCGTGATTTAAAAAAAAAAAAAAAAAAAAAAAAATGTTCGAGTAAACTCGGACCGGTTCTTTGTATGAAAAAAAAAAAATTGTTAACATGAATAATTAAATAAATAAATGTTGGTGGTTTTAAGTGTGGATTACAAGAGTCAAAACACCGGCACACATGAGTGACCTTGAAATGACGTGACATTTCGTATTAGGTATTCTCGTATTAGGGAATTATTAGTATTGCCGGCTACTTCACAAATGTCACAAATGACGTCACGTTCTGCAGTCACATGACTCGCTTTTAACCTTTAACATTTTAATTGATGGGGAAAAATATTTTATTCCCCCTCCTAAATAAGTTTTTTAGGAAAACAAATAATGTTAAGGTGGATAAAAAAATCTACTAATGCATTAGGTAAGGTTTTACATAGGTTCTTCATGTGATGCCTCTTCTATAGAAGACTGGCGATCATCATGGCAATTCGGACCTTGTAGACGGCTGCTCTGAAAAGGGAAATCGTGCTCTTGCCAAACTACTGCCTCAGGTTTTTTCAACCAGGAAGTTCTACTTCCGGGAGCCCTATGCCCTTCTTTCTCCTACCACAGAGGCGTCAGCTGTATGGCAGACTAGAATGACCACGTGACCTTGGTATCGGTGTACATATACAGCGGGACAATGAAGCCACAAATTATTCCTTTTGTTTGATTAATTTGAAAAAAAGAAAAGATTTTGAATTTAAACGGGAAAGCTGCTAGTGAGTGGCGGTGGAAGCGACGCACGCGCAATGGCTTTAAGTGCCGTGGGTGTACAGCTAGCAATCAATATACTCGTCTGACTAGTAGACTGATATCTCTTTTCTCACTCTACCTGAAATATTAACCGTCTGTAACAGGAAGCAACCCCTACTTGCGGCCAGATTTAATTAAGTAACCGTATATCATAATGAACAGAATTAAATTAATTTCCATCTACACTAATATAAGACTGTAACACACTCGTTTTTGTTTATTTTCCAAGTCCGATTGATTTCAGAATTTGCATACACATTCTTGACATATCATCGCTTATAAGGCTTGTTTTTGCTTCCCAATTTATACGTAGTATAAGGAAAGCTTTGTGATGGTCGAAATTTTCGATTCCGAGATTTCAACGGATTTACACGTATCCCAGGATCCCAAAAAAGTGGTTTTTACGAAATGTCTGTCTGTCGCTCTGTCTGTCTGTTCATCGATTTCCGGGCAAACTACTCGGTCGATTTTGATGAAATTTAGCATATAGGTTTACAAAAATCCTACCTCGGCACAATTTTTGTTTTTGGCTAACTCAATTTGGGGGGGGGGGGGGTTTTATTATCAAAAAAACTCCAAAAAAACGTCTAAAAAAATTATCTCTCACGAAGGGCTTCAACGATTTCTTTTAAATTCACATATATTGTAGTCATTATTAATTTTAACCAAATGCGGGGAGTCGCTTGCCCCTTGATACTTGTAGTTTGCTTCTGGGGGTAAAAATGACTAAAAAATAATTTTTCTGCGGAAACTTTCTGTCGATGATTCCTACCTTCAGGTATGTTTTAGGTGTTAAATAGCGTGACAAACCCGAATAGGTTGCTCAAAAATGTATTTGGTTTTGTGCAAAAAATTATTTTTTGAAGAAATTATATAAAATTCACGCTCCAATACATTGCGTGCCGTGCCATTATTACTGCGTGGTAATGTCTGCCCGTTCTTTAATATGGAATGCCATCGATTAATTCAGTGCTTCGGAATAGGGGCCGTAGCCAGAGGGGCGTGGACCCCTCCCCCCTGGGTGTTCCTAAATTTAACCATAGGGAAATTATTTACTATGAAATAACTCATTATCTCTCTACTAATTGAAAAATTGGAAAGCATGTTCGAGTTAGTTGCCAACTAAAAGAGACAGAGCAAACCTTTTTTCACAGTTATAATATCAACCAGTTCAAACTGGGAGGAATTTTTCCGATCAGGGCCGTATTAAGGAAGTTACGTCAAACTTCATTACGTTTTATATTTCAGGGAAACGGCGGGGGTAATTCATTTAAAATTTTCCCAGCATATTTTTGACAACATTGTGCAGTCCAGCAGAGCTTTGTTTCATTTCTACAATGGGATGGGGGGGGGGGGGGTTCGAACCCCCCTATGTTAAAACTCGTGAGCCACTAGAAATGGAGCAGACATGTTCTCACACATGTGATTTAGGAAATTGTTTTTCGATCAGGGACGTATCAGGGTGGTCCGGATTCGCCCAGCCTGAACCACTTGGCCATTGAATTCGAAATGTTGCATAACTTACATATTCTTCGACATTTCTTCGAATAGTAAGACTCGGTTTTTTTATAAAATCGCTTTTACGTGAAAAGTTATTGTTTATAACATATCTGCATGTTTATGAAAAAACTACAATTTCGAAAATTAAAAATATCTTATAATATAGTTACGTCACTGAAGGTGCTGAGGTTTACTGCTGAAGGCACGCTCAGGAATTACAAACAACACGGCCTTGCACCACAAGGCAGGAGAAACACAGGATTTATTGCTTCAGTCTGAATTCACAGCTCATACGTTTAAGTATTATAATTTTAGTGTAAGAATTTTGGGTCATTTTTTAAAAATTAAAAATTGAGTCTTAAAACTTAACTGGCGGATAGGATCCGTGAGTGTCATCGTTTATGGGGTACTGGTGAGAGTTTTGGGTTCACGAAAAGGCAATTTTGGACTTTGGATTGGACCTATAGAGCTCAGCGCTTCAACCCTTTCGACGGCACGTGGTTTTCAAACTTTTGCACGGATCCCTTAAGAACCATCGCCCCGCACTGTCTACCCTCTGGACGCGGGAGAACGTATTGAGCCCGGGAAACAACTGGAAAATCTATGGAGGTTATTGCAGCTCTACTGTAAGTCATCCTTTTTTCCGTTTCCTAATTTTCAGCCCTTTTCTGTTTAACTGTCCCCTCATCTATTTTATGTAATTGTCTGATATTTTTAATTTAATTAAAGTAGGTTATTATAAGTTGCATGCCTGAAGTGGAAATTATTGCAGAAAACGAGTCAGATCTGAAGGCTAGCCAAGATTTACTGACACCCAAGAAATCTATTTTGAAACCACCCTTATTAAATTTTGGAAATACAAATTCACAAAAAATGCCAGGAAGCGCCGCTGTTCCTACCAGCCTTAGCGATGGTGATGTCAGGGCATTAATTAATGCAATCCCAGAGTATGAACCTGGTCAAAATTTATCGATTTTTCTCACAGAAGTAGACAACCTCGTTAGTCATGCAAATAACCGTATAACTGTCGACCAAATTTACGTTATTGAGTGTTCAATTCGATCAAAAATAAAAGGAGAAGCAAGGGATTTTATTTCATACCAAAATGCAAAAGATTGGGCTAGCATAAGAAAATACCTTATTCAAAAGTACGGGGACCAAAGAAACGAAGATATTTTGATAAACAGCTTATCTCAATGTGTCCAAAATAAAAATGAAAATTACCTTGATTATTACGGAAGGCTGTTGAAATGTTTGAATGCTTTAATGCAGCACCTACAATTAAACTCCACTGAACCAAACTATACGAAATACAAAAAAGCTGACTATGACAAATTAGCCTTAAAAACTTTCCAAAACGGACTACTTGAACCCCATAGGTCATTTTTAGGCAATTTTGCTTTAAATACACTGGAGGAATGTATCTCTAAATGCCAGATTCTAGATAATCGTAAGCAAGAATGGGAATATTATGAGTTCTTACGAAAAAATAATGATACATCAGAAAAGAAAAATACTAATTCCCCTCATTCCCCACAAGGACAAATGAACGCTCCTATTTTTCGAACACCCCCACAAGCGCAGTACAACCCATTTAAGACCAATTTCCAAAGACCACAAATGATGCCACCAGTGTTTAACAAACCTTTCCAAAATAACGCGTTTGCTAGGCCATTCCAGTCACAATTTCCAAGACCACAAGGACCTCAAAACCCTTTTGCCCCACAAAATGCCTTTTCTAGGCCTTCTTTTCAGCAACCGCAGCAAAGATTCTTTAACAAACCAAACTTTGGACCATCAACAAGCATGGCGCCAAATACCCAAAGATTACCCCCTCCTGAACCAATGTCAGTTCAATCCTACATTCCTCCGAAACCATCAAACTTCGGGTTTTCAAACCAACAAAAACCTGCTCAACCACTCAGATCAATGTTCAATGTAGAGACAGAAGACCAAAACTCCGAATACTATCCGAACTACCCTTATTTCCCAAACTACCCTTACGAAAATTATTGTGATGAAGAATATTATGTGCAACAAACTGAAACACCAGAATTCTCTAACTTCCTGACCGAGTCACAATGTGAACAAACTGAAAATGAGGCTGTAAATTTTCAAGCAACTGCCTCCAATACGCACCCGACGTAGTTAACCTGAACTCTTTAAATTCAATATCCAAGCTACCATATTTTTATTTACCAGAACTTAATTTAAAAATTCTTATTGACTCGGGAGCTTCAAACTCCGTTATAAATCCAGGCCCCGCGTATGAACTTTTTCAAGAATATCTATTTAAAAAACCCTTTACTGTAACAGGACTCAAAAAGAAAGTGGAGGCCCAAGATAACATAATTTTCCCCTTTTTGTACCCCTTTGGCATAAAAAATAATTTACATCTGCATGTTGTTGATTGGCATAGCCAATTTGACGCCCTTATAGGAAGCGAAGATTTAGACAATTTAGGTGCAATTATAAACTATAAAAATAAAACAGTAGAAATGAATAACATTAAAATTCCTTTCTCTTACGTATTCCTACATAATAAAATAGAAAATTTTACAACAATGGTAAATCGTTCCATTAAAATTCCAGTAACCTTAGAACAGGGCGATGTCCTGTTACCCGAAATTAATTTTGGCCAAGATTTTATTATCCCTGAATCAATAGCTACGGCTAAAGACGGATTTTGCACCATACCCAATCCATTTCATTTTTATAAAGAAATAAATTTCCAAGAACGGGTGCCCGTTTCATCCTTGCACGAAAATGATATAGAAGCCCCACCAAATTATCAAGAGACTATTGATGTTTCAAAAGTTCTGAGAACGTCACATTTAAATCAGGAATAAAAAACAAAAATATTGGACCTTTGTAAAAAATATCGAGACATCCTCTACACAGATAAATCCAATTTAACATTTAGCAATGCAGTAAAACATCAAATTAGGACATGTGACGAATCACCTGTTTATGTTAAGTCTTATCGGCATCCTTATGCTATGAACGAGGAAATCCAAAGACAAATTCAGAACTTGCTAGATAATGAAATAATCCGACCATCTGTATCACCTTATAGCGCACCAGTATGGGTGGTGCCAAAGAAATTAGATGCGTCTGGGCAGAGAAAATTTCGCATGGTGATAGATTATCGTAAGTTGAATGAAAAGACAATTGAAGATAAATATCCCCTCCCTAGAATCGATGAAATCTTAGATAATCTAGGAAAATGTAAATACTTTAGCACTATCGACCTGGCCCAAGGATTCCATCAAATAGAGATGGATCCAGCATCCATTGAGAAAACGGCTTTTTCTGTAAATAATGGGCACTATGAATACCGCCGAATGCCCTTTGGTCTCAAAAATGCACCCAGCACTTTTCAAAGAGTGATGGACAACTTATTAAGAGAATTTTTGTATAAATGTTGCTTTGTATACATGGATGATGTTGTAATCTTCTCTAAATCCCTGGACGAGCACCTTCTCCATGTTCGCCTAATTTTTCAAAAGTTAAGGGAATGCAATTTAAAGATTCAACTAGATAAATCTGAGTTTCTATGTAAAGATGTCGCATTTTTAGGTCATGTCATAACCCAAGACGGCATCAAGCCAAACCCACAAAAAATAGAAGCCGTTGAAAAGTTTCCGATCCCGAAAACTACAAAGGAAATTAAATCTTTCTTAGGACTAGTAGGTTACTACCGACGTTTTATAGCCAATTTCGCTCAAGTCGTAGCACCTATGACCAGAGCGTTAAAGAAAGGATCAAAAATAAATATCAATGACCCAGACTATGTCCAAGCTTTTCACACATGTAAAGAATTGCTGACTAATGCACCTATCCTTGCATATCCCGATTTCAAAAAACAATTTACACTGACTACAGACGCCTCAAACGTCGCCCTTGGCAGCGTCCTATCTCAAAATGGCAGGCCCGTTGCCTACTATTCCAGGATTCTAAATTCTGCTGAGAGAAACTACTCCACTATTGAAAGGGAACTTTTGGCAATTCTAGAATCAACTAAACATTTCAGACCTTACCTTTTTGGACAAAAGTTCACAATAGAGACAGATCATAATCCGTTAGTTTGGTTATACAAAATTAAAGAGCCAAATTCTAGACTTATTAGGTGGAAATTAAAATTAGAAGAGTTTAATTTTGATATCGTATATAGAAAAGGAAAAGAAAATTATGTAGCAGACGCTCTCTCACGCATAGAAATACATAATGATGAGATTATTGATGAACTTTGCTCCATAATACCTAACATTGATGAAGCCCCAGCTATATCGGAAGCAGAAGTAGATAGAATTGTAGAATCACAAAGAGAAGTTAGCACACCCAGTAATCATTTTAATGACTCTGATAATATGCCATTAAATCAATTACTACCCTTATCACCAGATCTTCCTCTTGATAGTCCTCCCACACTACTTTCTTTAAGTAATAACCCAGATGCAGATGTCATAGAAACAGCAAATGCAGATGATAACCAAACAATCCACTCAACCAATGATGACAATGGAAAAAATCTCCCAATATCTGAAAGACCCGTGAATGTCTTTCCTAACAGGATAATTTTAAAACTAGGGGAATGCTTTAAGAGACGCATAGTCAGACCCTTTGGGAAAAATAACCATATTATCACTATAAATCCAAATTCAATTGATGAAAATCTAACCGAGTTACTCAAAGATACAATTAAACCTGATCTTTCTTACGGTGTGTTCTTTGAAGATAATCAGATAAGGGAACGTTTCATTGAAATGTGTAAGTCTTTATTTAATTATTCTATCAAGATTGTTATAAGTAATAAATACTGTTTAGATGTCACTAATCCTGATAGCCAAAGTGAAATCATTTATGAATATCACGATAGAACCCATAATGGAATTAATGAAACTCTAACCCAATTAAAGCAGAAATATTTTTGGCCTAATATGAAAGAATCAATTACAGCTATTATTAATAAATGCGAAACGTGTTTAAAATCGAAATATGAACGACACCCTTATAATCCAAAATTAACTGGACCTCTCCTCGCAAAAAGGCCATTTGATGTAATCCACATAGATACTTTTAGCTTTCAAAGTTCCAAGTTTTTAACTATCATAGACTTATTCTCCAGATATGCCCAAGCCTATAAAATAAAAGATGGCACTTGTGTTACTGTTCTAAACAAACTTAGACATTTCTTTGGCCATCATAATTACCCTCAGAAACTTGTATGTGATGAAGGAAGAGAATTCAAAAACAGAACGTTCGAAGAATTTTGTAAATTGCATAAGATCGAACTACACTACACTACTGTCAATAATCCAAGTTCTAACTCACCCATAGAGAGATTTCATTCCACCATAATTGAAAAATTAAGAACATTAAAAATTAAAAATCCCCATGATCTCCCTTGCAACTTGATGATGTCGGCCATACTCATTTACAACCAATCTATTCACTCCTCAACTGGTTATTCACCATTTCACTTGTTATACGGCCCATATGAAAAATTGACTGACTTTGACATCGACATGACTATTTTAGAACAGTACAACCAAAAACGTAAGGAAGAAATACTCCCATTCTATGACCATGTATACGTTAGAAATGAAGAAAGGGCAAAGAAATACTTGGAAAAACAAAACCAAAACAAAACTGATCCACCAGACGTGGAAGGACTGGACGTTTACGTTGAAAGAAATAGACCCAGGAAAATTGATCCCCCATTTGAAAAAATTAAAGCCACAAGTCAATCTGGCGGGAAAATTATTGGACTTACAAGTAAAAATAGACCTACTACAGCACATCTTAGGGCAATCAAACGACTGAGAGAACCTGGTATTAATTTGCAGGTTGATCCTACCCCCTCACCTGGCTCTTCAGGTGACGGAGACGAAGACTAGTGGATTCTTCGAAGAACCCTTGGGCAACGCAAGAATCTTAGATCATTATCATAGCTTTTATTTCTTTATAAACATCTCTAGAATAGAAGATAATTATTTTCAATTGATGGGAAATTTTGATAGACTTAGAACTAATAAAATAAGGGATGTAATAACAGATAAGATAAAGGGAAATTTAGAACTAGAACTAAAAGAAATTCGACAAGTTTTAGACAAGTTGAATCGTAAACGGGAAAAAAGGGGATTAGTAAACGCCATGGGGAAAATGATAAAATTCATTACGGGAAACCCTGATGATGACGATCTACAAATTATAAATAATAACATAAATAAACTTTTTCAAAGTCAAAAGTCAGAAATAGATAAAATTAGTAAAATTGCATCTTTTGCCAATCATGTCAGTAAACGGTTCGCATATGAAACTAAAGTCATCAATACAAATATCAATCAAACTCTGAAATACCTTCGTAATTTCACAGATGAAATAAATCTTAGAGCTCTACTTCAAACTGAAATTTTTCAAGCTCAAACTATTTTGAAACTTCTGTTAGTAATAGAAAGAACCATAAGTATGTCATTGGCTGGCATTCCTAATCTGGAGCTTATCAATCTTCAAGAATTACTGGAGATTCGTAAATATCTAACAAAAGTATATAGCCCGCAGCAATTATTTCCACTTGATAGATTCCATCCATTCAAACTGCTCGAAACATCAAAATTGACTATTTTTGAAGTTAACCAGACAATCACATTTATTATAAAAATACCAATCCTTAAACCTTTTATTGCCAACCTATCCCGAATATACCCAGCACCAAACGACGACAACGTTATCATCATGCCACCAAAGAAGTATATCGTCCACATCGGCGACTCCGAGCTCTGGACCGACGACGAATGTGACTCAACAAATGAAATTATGCTGTGTACTACAGAACCCTCACAGGACAAGTGCTCCACCAAAACCCCTAATACTTGTGAAACTGCAAAAATACTTAATGACTACAAAATTGTGCGCGAACTTAGCAACCACCAAATTCTTGTCATGTTTAGTGAATCCTCCGAAGTGATTGAGGACTGCTCAGGTATCTTAGAACGCAGATCTCTTAAAGGGATATTTTTACTGCACTCACGCTGCCGCATATTAATTGGACCCTATACATATTCGTCAACATCACCAACTTTCGAAATCACAATTCCAAAAACATCCAGTGTTGACCTACTCCCAATAAAGAGTATTCAACTGAAACTCCATCACCTAGATGACCCACAAGAAATCATGTTAGAAGCAAAGGAGATATCGCAACCAAACAATTTTGAAAACATCACCCAGATCATCCAACACTCCGCCTCCTTGTTCAGTCTATGTATCATCATAGCCATTCTACTCTTCATCTGGAAATTTCGCAACCGTATCTACGACCTATTCTATAAACCAAGGACAATCATACACCTGGATCACATGCCAGGGAAAGAAGCAGCCAACAAAATGAACGAGGACGTTCATCCCTCTTAAGGGGGGAGGAGTTACGTCACTGAAGGTGCTGAGGTTTACTGCTGAAGGCACGCTCAGGAATTACAAACAACACGGCCTTGCACCACAAGGCAGGAGAAACACAGGATTTATTGCTTCAGTCTGAATTCACAGCTCGTACGTTTAAGTATTATAATTTTAGTGTAAGAATTTTGGGTCATTTTTTAAAAATTAAAAATTGAGTCTTAAAACTTAACTATATGATGCATGAAGTAGTCTTCTACAACTTTGATGAGCCAAAACTTTAATAACATGCTTAGCTAATTAAATAAAAAATAAAAATAAATAAATAAATTTCGGGTTGCCAATTTCCTACGGGCTGCACACTCTTAAGTGGACGTGTATAAAATAAGCACCCCAAAATTTGTTTTTTTTATTAATTTTTTTATTTTTTTATTTCATTAACAAAGAAAGTCATTAAACTCATGGAAGTTGTAGAAGACTACTTCATGCATCATATAATAGGAAATATTAAATTTTTGGTAACTTAGTTCTTTCATAAATACCAGACAGGACTAAAATTTCGCGTATTCAGGGATTTTTTTGGAAGAACTACAAAACTGAAAAGTAAAAATACCCGATTATAATATGATGCACGAAGTAGTCTTCTACAACTTAAATGAGCCAAATTTTTAATAACTTGCTGAGTTAATTAAATAAAAAATGAAAAGTATTTAATTTTGGGGTGCCAATTTCCTACGTAGCATATCCTCTTAAGGATTAGATTAAATGAAAATTGGCGAAAAAATTACCATCAGGACCATATTAAGGAAGTTACATTGGGTACATTTGTGTAACATTACTCTGAGTTCCGGGACGAATGACTTGAGTTGAATTGATGGCAATATTTTCTACGAGTAGCTCAAGTTTTATGTAAACTGTAGCAAAATATCATGTTTAAAAAAAAATTGGAAGGGTGCGAAAAACATTGATGCATAAGACCTTCTATGTCGCGCCGCGAAGCCCAAGGCCATATGCATTGGCTTATGGCACGTCTATAAGCTAAGACAGCCCATAGTTCCTTCTACCTAAAAAAAAACTAGCCAAGGTATTTCTCCAAAACAAATTAAGATGGAGAAAAAAAACCACAGCTTTATTTTAAAATAAAATAAATAAATAAGGACTTCTTATTGTTTCTATTACTAAGCCAACATAGCGGAGTCAGGGAAGGGAAGGCCCGGGACCGCCTGCTTTACATGCCCTCCGAAGCATCGCCCGAAAATGTAGCCAGTGTGGGACTCGAACCAACAACCTTTCGTGTGAAAGTCAGAGTCCGTACCACTACACTACATGTCTTGACCATTTAGACTATTTCCCAAAAAAATTTATGGCAGCTCACTAGACAGTCAGCGCCGCATTAAAGAAGAGGGGCAAACGTGTAAAAACTAGTACTACTACTAGCCAACGCCAAAAAAAAACTAAAAACTAGTACTAATTGTCATAGAGCAAAGTAAATGCTCATCATTCTTAACACCACGTCCAACATGCATTTACTTTAACTGCGCAATATTCTGATGGCGGCACGACAGTAGTGTTTCCACATGGTCCTGTTCTGTGCGTCCTCGGTTTAAAGCCCCAAACATCTCATATCTCCGGCGATTTTTCTTATCAGTGTAACTTTCGGCCTTCCTGCAGCCTGTTCATGGCGATTTTAATACCATGTCACGCGATGGTATTAATTCAATTGTTTAAAATAAATGAACAGCAAATTTCAGAATTTTTTAATTTTTGATGTTGGTAATCGTCGCAAGAGTGCTCAGCGCAGAAAATTCAAATTGCGTCTATTTAAACAATTGAATATTGGCTATATTTTTGGTGAGATTCTTAATTTTGGCTGCCTGATTTAGGCAAATTCTTTCTATCTTTATTCAAAATTGTTTATTTTTAGGGCGATATGTGTTTACATTTGCTATTTATATTTGCTACGGCAGCGTCGCGTCAGTTCAGCTCTTAAGTATTGCCAACATCACAATTTAAAAAATTCTGACATTTGCTGTTCATTTATTGAATTAACACCATCATGTGGCATGGTATTATATTAACCCCGGTTTCAAATCGCCATGATCAGGCTGCAGGTGGTCTTCTTCCTTGTATCTCCCGGTTCATTAGTCTTATGACTAGGTGGTTTTCGTCTCTACGTAATATGTGTCCCCACCTGTTCAGCCAAAAAAAAAAAAAAAAAAAACCCTGTTCAGCACGAAATCCTTTCCGCAGTCTCAAGTGTTTAGCTGCAGCGTTGCAAAAAAAGCACATTGAAGAAAACATTGCTTACCTGGAGGAGTATCGGGAAGGAAGCACTCGTCCAAGAACAACGATATATCCTCCATGTACGACTTCTTTTGGCCGGCCACCCATTCCGGGTCTACCAGATCTGATTCCCAGGGAAGTCTCCCCGATAGCCACTGCACCATATTGTAGCCCAGTACCTCGAGGTCACCGCGACGCGAATGAGCTGCATACAATAACAAAATAAAAATAAAATAAATAATCATTTTTTGTATTTTTTTCAATAATCAATAATTATTTTCATAACGAAAGGATCCATGAGAATCCTCGTTGCGTGTCGATTGCACAAGAAATACCCAACGTCCATAACCATGCCGAATATAATAATGAAAGCCCCAACAAATAAAAACAATTACAAGATTTTTATCATATCTTATTAATTAATATATTTAGCTAAACAGACCTAAAAGTACAATAAGATGCAAATCGTATACAGAATATTGAGTACAATTTAAATTTCCTCATGGTATAATTTAGTTTTGTTGCCCAACAATTGAGGGGATGGACAGGATTCTCTCCCTAGAGCACTGCTCTATATGGGATATTGCGGTCATTAATGTATGCGATAATTTTACGTATTGCGATTTTCGTATTCTGCTTGATACATTCACATGGAGAATAGGCTTTTCCCCATACCTAAAGAAGTATTGTAATAAATCCAGTCTAAGGGCCCACGCATACCTGTATCTTCTAAGAGAAAGTCACTTTGAGTTCCCGCACTACACACAGAGGGTGATCCAGAACAGTCACACCACCCCCTTAACTTCATTATTTATATTGATGAGTTGTAAACAAATAATTATGTGTCTTTTCTCTCACATCACTAAGGGGTGGGTTGCTAGTTCAACTGGTACGTGAAATCAAAGAACATGAATATATACAATGTGATCATTCATTATCATATTGAGGTGCGGTAAAAAGTGCGTAGTAAAATATGGGGCAAACTTTTCTACAGCCCTACACAGGTCTGTATGGGCGTACTTTAAGCACCACTTTTTGGCCCTGAACCAAACAATCATAGGGGTGCGACCCAGGCTTGCTTATAGTGGCCCATAGGTCCCTTGCCCAATGCCAACGACCCCATGGATTTCGGACATTATTTGTATTATTTCCGCATGAATTTATGGCCATTGGCAAATTGGTATACGTTGTCGATGTCAACCTACCATTGACGCAATGCAACAGGCGAAAGCGTGACTTAACCAAGTACAATTGTCAGTCAGTGAGGTTGTTTATTAAGTACTAATATATATGTCAATTTTCAAGAAATTGTCGGATCCGCGATGTGTATTCACTATGTTAAGCATATAATCCCAACGCGCCTTTATTGGCTTTGTGGCACCGGTTATTAGAAAAATGTGTATGGTTTTTTTGGTTAAATACACGTATTATTATTATTATTATTATTAAATAAATATCTCAACTCACCTCCAACATGAGCATCCCTGGATGTATATTCCAAAGTACCATCATGGGCCCGCCGCAAATCAAGGTTATATTCCTTATGACGCCCGTTACTGTCCACATACATACAGGCTAGGCCATAGTCTAATAGGTATACGCAATCTCTACCCGTGGAATCTACTCCCAGAAGTAAATTCGAGCCTTTGATGTCCGCATGTATGTACCCATAGTAATGAATGTATTCCAGAACATCCAGCTGGAATAAAAAATTAAAAAATATTTAAAAAATAAAGTTGCGCGTCATTAGGAGCAAATCGGAGTGTGATTTAGCCGTTAGGCACCCATTCCACATACGTACAACGTCAATGAAAATTATAAAATTGAAGGACATTTCAATTTCTCATTGATGGGGGCCATTCCATATGTTTTTCAAAAATTGACAATTTTCAATTGAAGCGTATGCGCCAAATTTATGAAATTTGTTACTTGAAATTGTATTTGTTTTCTTCGTCGCCTTATTATTTAATCCTTATTATAATTTTTATACAAAAATGCTTTCTTTTTAGAGAAATCAATTAAAATAGTTGTACTTGTCATATCACATGACGCCATTTTTTAATTTTAGATTGTTTGTTTCATAGTTTGTGATTTTACTCTATAATCAATTGATCATTGATCAATTTTAACAATGGCATAGAGTAAAATTGAAATGTCCTTCAATTTCATAATTTTCATTGACGTTGTACGTATGTGGAATGGGCGCCGTATGTGGAATGGGCGCCTTAACAAGTAGGTAGGTAGGTAAAAAATAATCAAATATCGAACTTTCGAGTATTCCTATGAAGCAACAACACTCCTTTGATTACTCACTAAATAAATAAACATATGTTTCTGTTAAATTATACAATCAAGTAATCAAGTAACTGCCAAGAAAGTACAAAGTAAAATCGTCAAAATCAGGTAGTTCTGTCATTGTCATTGAGCTAGTCAGTGCCTAAGTCACATTAGCCAGATAGTATAAGTCGCACACGGGCCCTTGCCTTGCGATATGGACTTAAGAAAACGCTGTAACATGGCATTATTGTATTGAATTATTATATTATTATTATATTATATTATATATTATTATATTATTATTGTAGAAAGCTTTCTCTAAGAGATGGTCTGTAAGGAATTAAGGGAATATAACTGCTTTCACGGCCGGAGTCAAATGAGGAACCAGTAGAATCCGGGCTGATGGGCCGTGGTCGAAGTGAAAGTGAACTTCCAAACGTTTCGTCAACATCTGCGGTCGACATCTTCAGTGGAACTGCGTAGACTTCTAAGATTGTATCTCGGAGGCTCAGCAGCGACTGTGAGGGCAGGAGGTTGTGCTCTGAAATTTATACTAAGATGCGGGATGGTGGGGGGTGGAGGCGGAGTCATCCTCGCTCCTGATTGGCTCCCTGCTACCTCAACTTGATTTCCGGATGATGACACCAGTTTCTTTGCTGTAGTCTTCTTTAAGGCTGGATACCAAATTCTATTGACCTTTAATCCTTCTTCTTTCCTATTGAAGTTATGCGGGTGCTTGTGGATCTCTATAGCCTCTCTGTGTAACCGAGGGTGGTATGAAGAAGTTGTAGAAAGTACTGTAGCATCTTGAAATTGTATTATGTGACCGGTTTGTGTTAGAACATGCTCAGCGATTGCAGACTTCTCCGACTGTAGAAGACGGCAGTTTCGTTTATGTTCATCAATCCTGGTTTTTAAGCTTCGTTTCGTAGTACCTATATAGACTTCTCCACACGAACACGGAATCCTGTAAACACCTGCTGACGTCATCGGGTCCCGGCTATCTTTGGCTGATCTGTACAAACTATTTAATTTACTCGTAGGCTTGTAAATAGTCTTCACATTGTGCCGTAAGAAGAGTTTACCTATACGGTCTGAGACTCCCTTGATGAATGGAAGGCAGAGTAGGCCAGTAGTACTTGGGG